>CAJQZM010042276.1:919-12382 GCA_907164665.1 Colias nastes | reverse complement strand
AAACCACGAGTGCTAATAGGACAAGATAACTGGCACTTATTAATTGCATCGGAGATTAGAAAGGGACGGCGACATCAACCTATCGCCTCCCGCACGCCGCTCGGCTGGGTGTTACACGGTGCACGCTCAATAGCACATAGTACAACGAAACAACGCTTCAATGTAAATTACGTCAAGTCTACTGATGAAGAAATGAACGAACAATTGCGACAATTCTTTGCATTGGAATCGTTGTTAATAGAGGGAAAGAGACCGAGCACCGACCCAGACGTTCGCGCGCTACGCACACTAGACGAGGGAGTTATAGAAAAACAGGGAAAATATGAAGTCCCTCTACTGTGGAAAAACGCAGAAATCAAACTCCCCGACAATTACGACAATACATTAAAACGTCTTGTCAACATAGAAAAGAAGCTAGACCGCGACCCAGCGCTGAAAATAAAATACACAGAACAAATGGAAGCGCTCATTGAAAAGGGATACGCCGAACGAGCTCCGTCTGAAAAAACAGAGGCAAGAACATGGTATCTGCCACACTTCGCTGTGTTTAACCCTACTAAACCAGCGAAAATACGAATAGTTCACGACGCGGCTGCGAAAACGAAAGGACTCTCGTTGAACGATCACTTACTCAAGGGGCCCGATCTAATACAATCGCTACCCGGCGTGTTAATGCGATTCCGTCAGCGCAACATAGCGATAACAGCAGACATTAAAGAGATGTTTATGCAAATAAAAATAAAAAATGAAGACAGAGATGCACTTAGATATCTCTGGCGTGGCGACCGCAGAGATAACACAGCGCCCGACGAGTACCGAATGACTTCTGCCATAGCAATATACATCAACAATAGAAACGCGGCTAAATACATAGAATCTGATCCAGATGCGTACAACGCCATAGTACGAAACCACTACGTCGACGATCTCCTAAATAGCTACGACACTGAAGATGAAGCGATCAACTCGGCTCGACGCATAAGCGAAATACACAAAGAAGCGAGCTACGAGCTACGACAATGGACGTCTAATTCGCGTAACGTATTAAACGCGTTAGCACCGGGAACAACGAGATCATCAATATCATTGGACGGCAGCAGCAACGTGGAGCGCACCTTGGGTGTGATTTGGGACCCAGCGAGCGATGAGATAGGCTTCAACCTGAGTCTAGCGCGTCTACCACCTGACGCCATAGAAAACTCACAGCCAACGAAGAGAGAGGCACTACGCATTCTCATGTCGCTGTTCGATCCATTGGAACTCGCTTCACCAGTCACAATAGGCGCTAAGCGCATACTACAACACATATGGAGGCGTGGCACCGGCTGGGCTGTACGTATACCGCAAGATCTCGCTGAACAGTGGACGAAATGGATTACACATCTTATACAATTATAAGATGTAAAAATACCGCGAGCGTACTTACACTACAGTAACGCAACATCGCTGCAGCTACACATATTCGTAGACGCGAGCGAGGAAGCCTACGCCGCAATAGCGTATTGGAGAGCGTCGACAACGACCGGCGTAGACATTTCACTCGTAGCAGCTAAAGCTAAGGTCTGCCCGCTCAAACTTACGTCTATACCTAGACTCGAATTACAAGCCGCCGTGATGGGTAGTCGTCTGAGCCACAGCATTATAGAAGAACACGACATAAAACCAGAGTCAACGACACATTGGACCGATAGTAAAACCGTGTTAACATGGCTCAAGACCGGCGCGCTCTCGTACCGCCCGTTCGTCGCGCATCGCATAGCAGCTATAGAAGAAAATAGTACATTATCAGACTGGCGATGGGTTCCCACTAAACTCAACGTCGCGGATGATGCAACTCGAGATGTGCCGATAGACTTCAATAAACAACATCGATGGTTCACCGGCCCTTCGTTCCTGCGCGACGACCCGTCTACGTGGCCTACGGAGCGACCTACAATAGAAACACCCACTGGCGAGGAGAGAGTACATCTCGTTATAAGCAACGTCGCAACATACAACGAGGCCGTGCCCGACCCAAAACGCTTTTCCAAATGGAAACGGCTGCTACGATCAACGGCGAGAATACTACAGTTTATTGATTTATGTCGCCCCGCACATAAAACTTGTTATGGTTATAGAAGAAATAGAAAAAATCAGCAAGCCGACGCAGATTGGAATAGCAAAAATACGAAAAAGAAAATCGCGCCCGGCTCATCGCTACGTATTAAAAACGTACAACAAGAACGTCGCTTTAAAAACATAGAAAGCGAACATTTACGACGTGCTGAAGAATTACTTGTGCGAGTTTCACAACACGACTCGTTTTCAAGTGAAATAGCTACCATGGAAAAAGGAAAGCTGCGATGGTTGTCAATAGAAATAGAAAATGGTTTATTGAAAATTAAATCACGTATAAACGCGACAGAAGGCATCACACCCACGCAATCGAGTCCGCCTGTGTTATGTGGCGATCATCACATCGCGAAGTTATACATAGACTACGTACATAGGCGATTACATCACGCGGGGGCTGAAGCTACGATAAACGAGTGTCGCACTAAGTATTGGATAACTCGGCTGCGACCGGTCACGCGCTCAATAGTACACAAATGTATTAAATGTCATAGAAGAAGAAGCGCGCCAGCTGCACCGCCTACGGGGAATCTACCGCACTGCAAATTAGCACATCATCGTCGGCCCTTTAGCTACACGGGCCTCGACTACTTCGGCCCTCTGACCGTTACTGTGGGACGTGCTACGCAGAAAAAATATGTGAGTCTATTTACATGTCTCACGACTCGCGCTGTGCACTTAGAGCTTGCGAACACTCTCAGTACGGAATCAGCGGTTATGGCGATACGTCGATTTATAGCGAGAAGAGGTTGTCCGACGGAAATTTGGTCCGACAACGGTACGAATCTGCACGGCGCTGAAAAGGAATTGCGACACGCTATACAAGACGCTTCTCATCACGAGGCCAGCATGCGTGCAATCAACTGGCGCTTCATACCTCCCGGAGCTCCATTTATGGGCGGGGCCTGGGAACGACTAGTGAGAAGTGTGAAAACTGCGTTTTACGCGTCGCTCAATCAACGCCACCCGCGAGAAGAAATTTTATTAACATTGTTAGCGGAAGTGGAATTCACAGTGAATAATAGACCGCTAACACATGTATCTGTGAACCCGGAAGACCCGGAAGCTCTAACGCCAAATCATTTTTTATTGTTGGGACCGGCAATGAACCCCGCACCCGGTTCGTTTACAAACGAAGATCTCATCGGCCGAAAGCTAATGGAGGACAGCGCAACGACTCGCCGATATGTTTTGGGAGCGATGGCTACGTGAGTACCTGCCCGAGCTACAACAGCGACGCGACCCCCACGGTCGAGGCAAATCACCGCAAATAGGCGACGTAGTGTTAATTGTGGATAACACTATGCCTCGAAACACGTGGCCTATGGGACGAGTATCACGCATTTACCCCGGAAACGACGGCGTGACACGAGTAGCAGGCGTGCAGACAAGAGGCGGCGAGCTTCGACGACCGGTCAAGAAGATGGTGGTGTTAGTTGAAAATTGTCCCTCACCTGTTAACAAGTGAACCTTAATGGACATAGCGGTTCACGGCGGGGGGAATGTTCGGAACAATAGGTACGAATCTAAATATAGATCATGTAATCATTTAAATAGCTTTTATGTTTTTTAACTTATTTGAATTATTATGTTTTAATGTCGCGATTTTAGTAAATTCAAATAGTTGTATCTCGCTCTATTAACTGACAAGCGACAGTGAGATATTCATGTCTCGCTTTAATAGTGTACACGCGACAACAAGACAGTTCTATCTCACTCTTGAGATTTGTAATAGCATGATCGCTCTGTTTCGATCTAACAATTTACTTTGTTTGATAATTTAATATTGTAATTAATATTGTTTTAGTTTAATTTAATATCTTTCGTTATCTTATAGTTAAATACGTAATTTATGTAAATTCAATAACGTAAAGTCGAAACGTTAAATAGTTTGTTTGTCTCAATTACATTTCTGTTGAATGTAAAACGTATATATCTAAATATGTACAGTAATCCAAAAGTAATAATGCGCATGCAAATCTTCGCTAATTGTCGTATTTCCGAAGACACTCGAATCATTGAATCGTAAGAGCCCTAAACAACGCACTTGCATTTTACACCTTGTTCAAAAGAAATAGAAGTCAATTCACGGTCATACACAATCAAAAACAAATCGGGCGGTAGGTGACGGTAGCCTGTCAGTCAAAAAACTCAAAAATACGTCAGTCGTCTTTAAATATTGGTGGTGATTGCACGTGTTCTCTCTGTGTGGAATTATATAGAGCTGCTATTACATACCCTTCTTGCCTCTTGGTTTTGTTTTTAAAGGTGAATTGAATTAATCGATGAAATGATTTACACAGGTGATGGCAGTAGGGAAAGTGAAAATGAAGAAGAGCATAATGAAAGTTCCGATGTACCTACGTAAAATGTCAGAAATAAAGATAATCCCTGATTTTGATTGTTTTTATTTTTATTTTTTTGTAATTGTCATAATATTGAAGAATGATCACTGTAAATACTTTTGAACTGAGATTTTAATGATTAGATTTATATGGTTTAAATATATAAACCTGTGTTTGAAAACCATATTTTATACAATATAAATTTTGTGTTATTTAACCTTCTTTTCTTCCATCATTACACCAGTTTTAGTAAGACACTTTAAAAGTACTATAAAATTTTCCAAGTAAATCAATCCAACAAAGATATATTCGCAATCGTGGGGTTATACTCGCTAATTTACTTACAAGGAATTATCGAAACAAAATCGTTACTTACAAATACATATTAATCTCTTTTAGCACAAAACATATAATTTGACTAAATTATGCATGAAGAAAATGCATTTAACCACTCTATATGGATATCATCTTCGGACGCTCCGGGAATATGACAGTTGCCGAACAGTGACGAAGATTTCTATGCGCATTATTACTTTTGGATTACTGTATATGAATGTTTAATATAGTAAATATATAGAGAATTACTTGTGTTTAATAATAGATTTAATATAATAGAAATAATAGTTGATTTGTTTGTGTTATCATAGTGTTTATAGTGAAAAGCCATAGTTTGTTTGTATTAATGCTTTATTTTATAGTTATAGTTTTGAAAATTGTATAGACTCATTATTATAGTTGTTAATAAATAAATAGTGTATAAATAATGATAAAAATAGTCATATAAATATAGATAAATTATGTAATTTATGTGAAAATAAACGCGCTATGCCTACCTCCGCACGCACCTCACTAGTCCGCGCATATTAACGCGCAAAAATCGAGCTAAAATCACTCTCGTCACTCTCGTCAACGCATTCGTCAAGTACTCTCAAGCATACAGTCCACAAGCTCTACATTAAGCGGCGAGGCCTGGCATAGCAAAACATCAACTAGGCATTTTGATTCACTCCAAACCCAGCATCATCAAATAGTACGGTGCAAAATAGCTATAGACTTGTGCCGTACAATTTATGTATGTCTTATAAGTATTATTGTGAAACTGTTAGTTGTTTACTTATATTTTCTTGCTGATTAGGTGAGTTATCAGTTAGTCTGGTAGGTCTATGAGTACAACAACGTAGTGTCAAGACTGATCACTAGCTGTAGTAGTATATTATTGTTTATATTTATACGTCTTTGAGAACATCTTGCTTGTAGAAAATTATACAATAAAATGATAAACTCGTGTTTTTGTTCAGATAACCTTTCCATGTAAATATTCTAATTAATGGACTTCCTAATCAATTTTTCTTAGTTGTTAGAACGCAATTGTGTCAAAGATGATAAATTTTCTTGAAAACAGTTCCTTTTGATCAATAACTGAATCTTTTCAAGTCTGCCGCATTGCCTCAAGCTCAATATCGTCACCGTACACGTGTAAAAATATTATCATTTATGATGAAATTTCTATGTTTAACAAACTAGAACACTGACATGTCTAATAAAACTCGAGAGTAGTTCCTTGTTGACTCAATAAGGTTAAGTGCTGTTGACAGAGAGCTTTCAATTGATGATGGTGTTATTCAATAGCATCAATTTAATGATTAAATTACTTGTCTAGAAAAAGTGATAAATGACACAGTATATTTGTCACGTACTTTACTTCTACAGCTGGAAGCACACGCATATATGACCTATAAATAATTGATGTAGTTTAGGTTGTTATCGTTTTGTGTGCAAGCTAATTAGAGCATTATTTTATTTTTGGTTGATAAAAAGGCCTGATTTAGTAGTCCTAATTAGAAAACGTAGTCATTAGTATGTAACAAGTTCCAGTTATGTTAATTAAGTAATTTCATAAACAGGAAAATCATTAATAGAAGAATCGTTGAACCATAATCAATGATTAGTAAGCAATTATAGTCATAAGGATTCACTAAATGAATAATGTTTCACATCATCATTGTTTAATGATTCAATAACACTGTATTTACACGGTAAAAGTGACATCATTTTGTTGAATCAAGTGTGTTAGTTCATAATTCATAAACATCATGCAAACAACTATCAAATAAAAAGTTTAAATTTGTGGCCCTTTAACGTCAACTAACTCAATTAAGCCACTTGTTCCATCATGTTATATGCCGTGATAATGGCCTCGGCTATTAATGCTCACGAATGATCGTGTTGTGTTTTAATAAATGTCGATTGCATCGTATTAATGAGTTTAATGACTAGTCACTATTGTCTGGCTAATGAAAGATGAGACTGGAAAAAGGCGGCAAATTCAAAAAATCAACATATGGCAACTTAGGTTATAGTTGGAAATATAGTTTTAATACTTTTATTTATTATTTTCTCTTACGAGCAAAAAAAAAACAACAAACTCTTCATCTTTATAATATTGTTTTATGTAATATACTTAGTACAGTTAAGTGATACAGATAGACAAAAAAGAACACCGAATGAAAGCAAGAAAAAACACAATAAAATACAATTAAAGTTTGTTTAATCAATATAATCATATTAAATATAAAAATTCAACCGCGAGTGAATAGTAAGAATCACTATCATTATCTCTGACTCTTATTATGAACCCTTCCATTTCTGCAGTTATTCCATCTCGTTTTTTATACTATCTTCAACACGAATAACATGGTCCGGTCATAGAAGAAATCTCGTCAAGATACTGATTTTGTGTCTTTAAACATTTTGAACGAAACAGATCATTCAATTTTTTTTATTGTTGCTTGAATAGTTTATAACTGGACTATTGGTATCATCCATGTTACTTGCAAAATAATAAATATTAAACAATGCAATCAAAATGAATAGTATCAAAATATCAAAGTCACACTTAACAATGCATTGAGATATTTCACGTAAACACTCTTGTTTTTCCTTGAAAACTACATCTCTTTCAACTTGTTTCTTTTCAAATTTACTAATCATAGTAAAAAGAACCTTTTTTAAGTCGCATTTCAATGTTTTCGTCTCGTTTTCAATTAGAAATCACTAAAATCGCGGAAATAATTTTCACTTTGACACATCAACAACTCAGGTTTTAATGACAATTACGTAATTATAAGTGTTACCATATAAATTTTCGAAATAAAAAGCCAGTCTCATCTTTCGTTAGCCAAACTCTAGCCCATTAGTATCGATCGTACAGTCAGAGAGCGTGGACGTACCCATGACATTTTCCCCCTCTTCCCGTCTCATGTTACTATAAAAACGAACGGCGAAAATAGCTTGTTGTAAACATCACTCTGCCGATGTGGCAGACAAATGTGTCCTTTAAAAAATGAGTAAATTCATTTCATTCAAATATTTTCAGGAAGTTAGATGACATGACGTGTTGATTCGTACTGCGTGATATTGCCATTAAGAGAAAGATACGATAAAATGGAGGTGAGAATTTCTTGTTTCCGTTGTAATAATCACATTTAATGTTTATCTAGCTGAGCGAACTCAGAGGCCCTACAAAAAAGATAATTCAAGGCCATATAAATAAAGCAAACGTTGATGCGTAATTTGTTGGGACTCAATATGTTATTGATATTAAATACCTCTAAGTGTCATGTTGTCACATTTACTAATAAAGTAAACAGTATTAACTTTTCGTATCAAATTTCAAATATTATCTTAGGTCGTAAAGAATTCATACGAGATCTAGGGGTGACATTCGATAAAAGTTTATCATTTATCGATCATGTCGAATCTACTGTCAAAAAAGCCAACCAAAATTTAGGCTTTATATTACGAATGTCCAGATCTTTTAAAAATAAAAATAGTGCCCTAATTCTTTATAAATCTCTGGTCCGTAGCACCCTTGAATATGGCTCCTCAGTGTGGTCTCCATTCTACAAAACACATATCGACAAGCTCGAATCGGTACAAAAACGATTTTTACGTTCTCTATGCAATCGTGAACACCTTAGAAGATCCTTGCCCACCTATGACATTCGAATATTTCAATTTGGATTCCCTTGAAATGCGACGTAAATTCATTGATTTAACTTATATGTATTTCTTATAATAACCCAGTATATAGGTTATGCCGACTATATAACGAAATAGTTAATAGAGATAACACTATTGACATATTTTCAAATAGTCTAGCCAGTTTTCGTCGCTTAGTAGGTACTTACTGCTCTGCGTAGCACCTGAAGCATACGGATTTATGTCGAATCTTGTTAGCCTAAGTATATCTTTTATTGTATTTTGAAGTGAAAACTTCTTTAGCGGCGTTGGGTATAAAATCTTAAACTCGCGTCAGGACACGTGGTCTGATCGAAAAAGCGTAAGACGGATTTTTTTTTTTAGCCCTTATATTCCTTGCGTAAGACGGATACCATTCCAAAATATCAAACATGCTGAACGTTAATAATCAAGTTTTCACTTCTGCCGGCACTCCCGGAGTGCAACCCGTCTTTTTTTTATTGTTGTGGTAACAGTATTTTTAATTGTTTTAACATCTTTCACACTCTAAACATTTGTGTATCCATAGAATAGGCTTATACATAGAACGTTATTGATTGTACTTGAATAATTTGTTTGTTATATTGTTGTATAAGCTGTTTGGAAACTAATAAAATAAAATAAAATAAAAATATTGTAAGGAGTATGTCCTTATTTTTCCAGGATGATATTGCCGTTGGGTATCCATACGTAGTGGTCCAATTTTTGCAATTACCGTATGCAGATATTGACGACTACAGTTGTGTGCCTTACTCTTGGATACGAGGCCGCAGAGCAACAGATAGGAAGAGCCTAATTTTATATCCCGATGAACCTCCATCGATAACTAAAATGCGAATTATAAATAACGATAAACCTTCAGAAAAATGGAAACTCTACATGGCAATTATAAAACATGAATCACGTGAGTATTTTGTTAAATGGCCAACCGTAAATATATTGACTTATGAATAAATCACCATACTAAACTATAACGTAGTTAGCAACTATTTAATAACCTGAATGAATAATAAAGTCGTATTTCTTTTAGATTCTTATGAGGATGCTTGTGAGTTCATTATGGGAAAAATTCATAATGCTTCTAAGAATAGATATTCGGAGATAATGAGAATCAGTGAGTATTTGTACTGTTGGCAGCCATTCAAGTTTACTCTAATGATTTGCATCGGTAATGACAGTTAAACTATTTTTTCAGATTATAATCTTTCACCACCTACAACAACTAAACGATACAGTCCCCTACTGAGAACAAACAAGCTGTCAGACCCTCAATCGAGAAAGAATAGAAATAAACTAAAAGTAGTAGATAAAGCAAAACTGAAAGTTATGAAGTTAAATTCAAGGAAATTTCCTGAATATTTCAATGTCGAATCGGGAACACCATCTTTATTAGAACTGCCAGGCTTTGTTTCTTCTGAAAACACTGTCATTAAGGAAAATTGTAAAAAAGAACATCAAGATCAGACATTCTGTGATTTTCGATCAAGTTCTGATCACCTCTTACTCAGATATCCCTGTATCCAGCGGAAACCGGAAAAGAATAAAGGAATCCAAGTTAATAGTCCGGGGGCCGGCTATCGAAGCACGGGAAAAACCCTTCATGCTTTAAAGTGCCCTCTAACACTTGTAAACCAAATCTGTGATTATCCGCTGAAACCAGAAGAAAACCAACTATTATCAATTCATCGTGAACATTTACATCAAATTGCATTGACTCAAGGAATACAAGACAGCAGGATTCCAAATCTACGAACCTTTACTCTTGATTTTCCAGAACCTCTGATCCAGGACCCACATATCGGATCAAATACCTCGTTTATCATTCAAAACCCTACTAACGAAGCTAACCAGTTCAGTCAACTAGAGATCCCAGAGTCATCGCTAGTTACTCAAGAGCATCCACTAGTTTTGCCGAAACAGAAGACACATGACCAATTCTCAGAAGTAGAGTGTGCTACTTCTGAACCTGCCGCCCATAGTAAAATGACGAGTGCTTCACATGCATCGATCTCCTGTACAAATTCATCAGAGCATCAGGATTTAATTGAAGAAGACACGGTCGTTGACGAATTGACTGAGGCGAGCTGTATTGGGAATGTCGTTTCTGGAACTAGTGCCGATAATGAATGCTCTGCTAATCCAAAAGCCCTGGAAGAGGCAAATTATTTAGGGCAGACCATAGACAGTTCTATGGAGGAAGGATCGCCGATGGTTGAAGCAGTTACGTCAAGTGGAATATCGTCGACGCAAGAGGTTCATAATGATAAGCAAAGTAACTCTTCAGATTTAACTTCAGACGAAATTATAACTACTAGTTCAAACTCTAAAGAACAAGAAAACCAATCAATTATTTCTGTATTGAACCAGGTAGATGTCTGGGCGGATCAATTATATGATCTTTTTCAAAAAATGAAAATCAACTTTTCGGAAATCTGTCAGTTCGCTCATGATCTGCACGAATCATTAGTTCAGACCCAGAAAGTGATCGAATGTATAGCGAATGCATCAGAAAATTTGCGGACATTGAAGAAGAGCAAAGTTGCTGTAGTAACGTCTAAAGAGGTTACGGCAGAGGTTCAACAAATAGCTGAAGTAAATCAAGCTGAGAAAAAAGGGGGAGGAAATCTTGATGTCAGTATGGAGGAAGACGAAAAGGAAAATAACGATGTGGACTCTAAAAGTACCGGAAATAATGATGATTGTGGTGAGGACATCAAATATGTGAAAGATCAGGATAGAGATAATGAGGTTTCGAAAACGACTCGTGGCCACATTCGAACCTTTATATTACCTCCGGCATACGATCCTCGGCGGCCTCCCGCCTCGTTCATTCGTTTTTTGAAATGTTTGATTTCGATATTGGTTGTTTTATAATCGGCGATACCGATATATCGACGTGACGACTATAGCGGGTGATATATCGGTAACGGTAACACGGTCGGTTGCAGGACGCTATGTCGGGGCTGTCGGGCGAGGAGCTGTACGG
>CAJQZM010042275.1:0-37172 GCA_907164665.1 Colias nastes | reverse complement strand
ACAAATAGCTAGAAAATTGATTGAAATAGACCAAAAAGTATGATGACAAAAAAATTTACTTACGTGATGTTTGAGTGTCACTAATCGACTACCACGCTAACACACGGGCAGACCGTCACTAAAATGACTGACGCAATGGCGCGATCATATGACGTTTCGCGATGCACTTCACACTTATTGCTATCTCTTTTCTTCGCGGAGCTATTTCAATCGGAACAACCTACCCCCGGCACTTTGAACCCCGGCCTCCCCTACTTGTGTTTATGTCACTAATTGATAGTAAAACAGACGCACATAAAAATAAGCCTAGACATACCAGCAAAAAGTGTTACAATCGCTTACAGCTTGTAATTACCTACAAGTGAAGACGGTAATTAAAATAATTAAAGTAATTAACAAGCGATACCCTATAATTATACTTCAGTGCGTTACGTACATTACTCATGTATACATATAACGTTCAATGTTAATGTTACAAAAAACATAACATCCATTTCTCAAATGTCTATCGCATAAATAATTTTCAATTTTACAAAACACTTTTTACAACAGTTAGAAATATTTAACAATAATGTTGCATGCTTCATGAGTTTTGTAATGCGAACAACTTTTCTTATAGGTTCCTTCTTTCTTAGTATATATATTCTTTATCTTCGTGTTACTATATTTAGATACCTACTCATAGGTATACTAATTTCCATAAAATTGCTATATATATGCTATATAATAAAATCCTATATAAACTACATGAGGTACAGTGTCCATGTGTTCACTTGCCTACACTATCTACTACCTTTGTGCTACATTTTTTTGTTACGTCCAAAATAGGAATCGAAAACGTATACCTAACTAAATCTATTATATTTTGAAGGAAGTGGTGTTGGTTATACATTTCATAATTCACGAACGATTCAGTGGACTTTAATGTTTTCTGCTCTGTTTGATTTATGTCTCTTTCGATTAGATTAAAAATTACCAAAAATCTAAACTAACATAAAACGGTCATCCAGGCGAAGTGGAGGCAAATAGGTAGCTTATATATAATTTGTTGTTGAATAAAATAATGCAACAGTAATTAATAGAGATCTCAAAAATAAAAATAAAATAATAGAGCAGAAATGAACAAAAAGTATTTAAAATGTTCGATAAATATATTTATTATAAATGCGAAAATTCGTTTTGTGTGGATAGGTACCTAGTTGTTATTTTTTCACATCAAAAACTACTAAATGGATTTGGTTAAAACTTTAAGCCTTAGGTTAGCTGAATATACGCCAACTCGACATCGACTCTACATGTTCTGAATTCTTTCTGTGCGCCAATGCATATTTTTCTATGCCCTATTTGCTAATGCAAGTTAGCAGACTGCAATAAAATAACACCATCATAATTATTCAATTATAGTTTTAAACATTCATTATTTAAATAGAAATGAGAATAGCCAGTAAAAATAAAGTCTAATGATTAAAACGCGCTTTGAATAGCTGATGTTAACGGATACCGCGTCGTAGAATATTTAAATAAGTTTTTAACTATGTTTAATTATTCTTTTTATCCCTTGAATATTCAACAACGGGAAACTGGTGACCACAATAATTATTTCTGTATTGTATGCAGCGTTGGCTGCACACGTTAATGTAAAAAATTTACATACTGTCTACGGGTATATTTTATTACATACCTACCTACCCACCGATTTGGTTTGGATAGGTATCATGATACCGACTCATATTCTACCGAAAAACACACGGTCTACTTGAAACGTACCTACGTAGGTATGTAACGTACCTAACTATGAAATAATAAGGTATGGCTCTACTTCGAATAAAAAATATAGTTCTTTTTTTAGACAAATAGTTAAAGAAGTAAGTCCTTTTTCAATACCTAAACTTATTATGGTAGAGATTATTTATATTTCCTAACTCTACCTACAGTCTACACTCGATAGTTGTACATAAAAATTAGTCATGAAATATCTTAAATTAACTGACACCAAGCGACAATTTGAAAGTTTTATTTTGTTGAGGTATTATAAATCTACAAGCAACGTTAGCAACTTTACCTGTTTATAATACCAGTCGAGATATAATATGTTTTGTAGACGTAAACTAATTGCAACAAGACGAACTCTACATATCAATGCAAAACTAATTCTTCTTCTTCTAAGTATTTATAAGCAAATTATATTTATTCACCTATAACCGAACGCACAGAACAACCCTTTTAGGTACATTCAGATAAAAATGAACAGAACAAGCGCCTTATCCAGTATTAAAAACATAGACGAATCATACAAAGGCAATGCTCAAGAAAGAAGTCTCAAAACGCGGGGTAATTAAGACGGCCACCCAGCGACCGAGGCCTTGACCGACAGCCCTAATGAGCGTTCATGCTTGAACCTTATCATCATATACGTCAATAGTGTCGTGGAGACTTTTATATTCATTTAAATTTTTTTTTTTTATTATTATGTTTTTTTTTTTATTGGTAGCCATGTTTTTTTTTCACAATTTTTTTGAATAATAAGCTACATTGTATTTAACTAGAAAAGAGCTCGTCGAAATATTGTAAGTAAACTTACGTTGTAACAACGTTACCTAATCCTCAAAATTAATTAAATGTTCACCAGTTACGTATCTGTTCAAAAACAAATCAGCCGCCATATTTTTCGAATGCATTTCCCATGCAATGTCCCGTTCGGTAAACAAAAATCAAACAAAAGAATCGTAGCGATGAGCTGGTTACTAAGTTTTTTATTCTATTTGGTCGACAACAGCGCGATCAAACGAAGAAGGTGCTATGTCGTTCCGAACGCTAAACTCAAATCCCACGTACATAAAAGGCTTAACTTTCCCAAAACAGGTTTTCTTTAAAGACATTTTGTTTTTCAATATAAAAGCTTCAACACGAGAGCTCCGCCTACACTTGATTTAAAATTAGAACTCTTGCGTGACAAACGCCGGTAACTTGAAATGATATGGTAAAAAGTTAAGCTTTATATACAGGTATTAAAGCACATTATTCTGTAATAGTTTATCTGCAGTAAGGTGGGTCGATCCGTAAACGCCATTGGCCCAATAGCGCAATGTGAAACAAACAAGAAATGTGTGGGAACGGGACGGCACTAATCAACGGGTAGAGCAATGACTTTTAGAACGAATTATGGATCACAGTGATCAAGTATTATGTTTAAATTTTTTCCATAATATATCGAAAACGTAACCCAAGTTCTAATAGAAAATTGAGAAATATTTAAAACAATCTAAATTTTGTATATGTTCAACGAGAGAGATAAATTATAAGGTTATGTTATGGAAAAGACAAAGAAAGAAGATACGTTTTAATGTTTGACTGCGCTATCGAACGCATCAAAAGTGCTACACGATCCGTAAAAAAGTTTTATACCGTAGTTCGCGTGTTATAAGGTGCAAATTGGTTTAACATAATTTCTGAAGTAGTACTTTTTGGAATGATCGGTCGTAAGAAAATGGGCATGGCGGCGAGCGAGCGGTGACGATTCGTTTAGTAGACATTTGACAGTCGACACGCCACACTGACATTCCGATAGTAGGACTGATAACAAATCTATTGATAATTTTTTGTTGACTCTTATACTCTGTGTTTGGACATAGTGATTAAAATATTGTTTTAAGGATATAGTGATGAGTGAAGTGATGTGTTCAGTTTAATGACTAAATTGTTATGAACTGTTTGTTATTTGTGATACATATTTGTTGGGTAAAGTAAGTTTCAAACTTTTTTAGTATAGACCTGGATGGTAAAAAAATAAATATATAATTATAATATTATTCTCTATAAGAAATACTTAATGGGCTTATTAGATATTTAATTAGATCATTCTTAACACAAAAATATTATTAATATACCCATAGTTATATAATTATCTATATTTAAAAGAGTAGGTATATAATTATATATCGTATTCATTAAAACTTATACATATAGGTACGTACTAACACTCATATTAAATTAATTTAAAGTTCCAATACCTAACTACATGCCTAGAATATCAATGTATTTTCTCCTGCTCTACCATAAAATGTTTTGTCTGAAATCACACTTAAATATTTAATAATAAAATATTTAATACCTATTGATATCAATAAATAAATATTAACTTTACTGCTAGTAGGTATTATCTCAAGTTTTCTTTTAATTTTATCTCATCTTCATGATTTCCAAATTAAGGGAAAAACTGGTTTGATGTTGAAAAGTTTTATGAAATTATTTGATTTCAAAAGATTTTTTCAACTCTTTATCAGGTTCCTAATTAATTAAAATTCTAATAGATAGGTACGGATTGGTATTTAATATTATTACATGTATTTTATACATGTTTTTTTTTTCTTTTTTAAATGCTCTAGGTATTTTATATTTTGAATATTAAATATTTTTTTAAAAGTATACCAAGATGAAAACAATTTCTAAAACCAACTTATTCTAGTAGGTTTTATACAGATTTAGGTTCTACTTAATATAACCTTAGAGGAGGCAGGACTCTACTTCATAATACCAACCTATTTGTAAAACCTGAAGAAACTTTCATAAAATAATTTACTTCATAATAAGTTAATTGTTTTTCAATATATACTTATAATTATATATCAATAAATAAATTCGTCATATTTCTTCAAGCTCTACATCAAACAATAAATTTTTTATCGCCTTTTCTATTCCATTTCTCCTTAAAACACCGCTATTAATCCAACATACTAACGTCTAATCTATACCACACATGTACCTACAGACTAACATGCTATGTTTTGCATACCACATACCTACTTACATATTAAAATACTAAATTTCCGCCCGCGGCTTCGCCCGCGTTTTCAAAGAAAAACTCGCATAGTTCCCGTTCCCGTGGGATTTCCGGGATAAAACCTATCCTATGTGTTAATCCAAGTTACCCTCTATATGTGTGCTAAATTTTCAGTAGTATTTGCATGAAAGAGTAACAAACACACACACACACATCCTCACAAACTTTCCCATTTTTAATATTAGTAGGATATGTAGAATATATAGAAATCTTAAGTTTAAGCCTAACATAATATATTTTGAATACCACATAAGTACATTAAAATACACATAGAATATATGGAAATCTTAAGTTTAAAGTTGCCAGTATTAGGTCCCGCCTACCGTCGCTGGGCGGGGCACGCCCATCGCGATACCATGTATTGCATGAATATCCTTTATCACACCCCTTACTGTCTGGCAGGTTTAGCTGGAATCGATTGCGTCTAGGATATTTGTAGGCACAATAGATAGGTACCTACTGAGATGATGTAGGTAACTGGACTGAATAAAATTAATGTGATCTTGGATGTATGATGTAAACAGTAAAACTTATTATAAATTGTATAATAAATACACTTTTATAACACAAAAAACATTTACGTACCTACCACGATTCCTATAGGTAGAGGAAAATTGTTTGGAAAATGTTGAAAACCCATTTTTTAAAGTGTAGCTTATTCAATCTAAAAAAAGATGATAAAAAATATCTCACGAGAACAGGAAATGTATCACTTATAGGTACAGGATGAATATTGAATAAGTTAACATTTTTATACCAATAACAAATAAATTATTTTAAATAATTAATAGACTCTGAAAAAACTAGCTAAGAGTAGCTAGATATGTTTTCAGAGTAAGAGAACTGTAAGTACGTATGTACAACAACTAAAACTACTATTTCTCATTTTTATGAGACAGGGCTCAAGTATAAAAAGTGAATTTTCCGGTAAGCTAGAGTCATAGAGTAGGTACCTATTGTGCTAGGTATATAAACCTCTGATGGGGTCACGGACGAATTCTACCATACCCGTGGCCCCGTCGTTGATGCGGCTTGACGGAACACAGTGGGGTTTTGGTCGGTAGGAATCCGACATAACCCACGGCCCCTTCCCCGGAGGCCGTGGGTATCTATGCAAGATTTCCCCACTTAAAAAAACAGTATATAAACCTATTACGATGCACGTAAACACCATGAAAAACATTACTTATACATTTATATACTTATATAAATGTATAAGTAGGTAGGTATATATCGCTAACATTGGACACCGTAAGAAAAAAAAATAACAATGTAAACTTCATCACACATGTAGACATAAGAAAAGATATAAAGTTATCGCTAAATAGATTTATCAACCTTATAATCTGTTGCTACTTCGATAAATATTTCAGACATACATATCTATATCAATTAAAACAGCATCTATAATAACATCTTTGCTATCGTAATCAAATAAGATTAGTATTCCGAAATTCAATTCAAGATAGGATAATTATTTTAGAATACTGCTTATCTTTATAACCTTTAAACATTTGATTACATCTCTTAGATACATACATTTTCCACGAATTATGATAAACACTTTTATTGGATTCCGATCAGATATCAGCATATTTGCAGAATATTGTGTTTTTTTAAATTGAACTCAGCAATTATGTTTATGTTGTAGATATCTGCTATCTCAATAGTATAATTTTTATTAGGTATAGGTACATTGCCTCTTTGGCCTTTCTTGATTCAGAACATCCACATCCTATGTAGAGGTATGAGATCCTTTTAAATATACCATATCTCACGAAATAAAAAAGTAACCATAGGTTAAACAAACTGTTAACCCACAGCTTACTAGTTGGTAATAGAAAATTAGTAGAGAACTTTATTTTTTAACTCAAAAGAATGACGCCTTATTTCGCCCAATTATGCGTTTGCACACACAATTTGTTAGAATAACAGTGAAATGTACCTAGCTGTACTTTTTCAGTCCCATTATTATGCCACATATTGTTATTTTTACTTCGTATATCTTTAAGCTAGATATGTCAAAGATGTGGACAGTAATTTATCCTTTCTTTCTCTAAGATTGTATTTCCTTCATGAGCAATAAATGAAAAATGAATCAATTCATTTATGAACTAGACTACTCTACCTTCATATAATGCCCAACAGGACTAATTCATACATTACTCTTAACATACAGATTATCACGCACTTTTACGACTGTGAGCACCCTCCACGATCCATCACAAATCTCAGCTGACGTTTACGACCTCTCTTATGACCTATACCTTCCGTTACATGATCACTACACTCACGGTTTGTCGCTTACCCTTTATGGATGGAATTTATTGGTTTTATATTGCATTACTATGTGAATTGTATGAGAAACTAGCTTTTCACCCGCGATATCATATCAAAGGAAATTCCCAAGGGAATAGGTCATAGGATGTTTCAGCTCGGTAAAAAGTAGGCTATATCATTTCCACACACAAAATTCATGTAAAAAAAATAGCTGCGTTGCGATGTGAAAGAAAAACAAATATACTTTCGCATTTAACAATAGGTACTATTAAAAAAATAGTAAAAATTACAATTATAGTACCTAACCATCTTAGGTATAAGTTAAGTTGAAAAGTGAATACGTAGGTACCTCATTTCACGAAGGTATCTTTCTGAGTTTTTGAGTCTATAAAAAAGAACATCGTATCCACAGCGCTGATTTATGATATTTCTTTAAAAACCCAGTCATTCCTTTCAAGGCTATATGACCATGAAACACGTATTACAGCAAAAAAGTTATTAAGAGTTGTGTAAGTTTTTGTTGACCTTCAGATGAGATAGATTAGAAAGTTAATTGTAAGCACAAATGTAACCAAGATGGCCGCGATAATTTCTAATGGAGTTTCCACTGCAATAATTTTCGCACACGCTTTTCTCTTGAATTGAAAAGGTTTAAATAAATATATGGTTATGTTAACTTCAGGTTAATTGCAAGGCATTTAAATAATATACAACAATGTGAGAGAAATGTTTCTCATATCCAGGATTCCTACCTATACAGGGTGTCCCACCGTTTGTATACTAAGCTCAAAGGAGGTTATAGTTTTGCATACGCTGAGTACGTAAAAAATACTTACAAAATTCCTGAAGCAGTTTTTTTTTTCAAATAAATGAATTCTTAAACTCTATGTGTACACCCATAACAAGCAACCCGCCCAGATTTGCTAGCAGCATGTGACCAATCGTTTAAGATTATGTTTTCATAGAGAAAATGCTAACATTAGCGAAGGGGTATATGCCGGCTGCGCGAAGCTGGAGAAGAGAACATGGATTTTCAGGAAAAATTTAGCAAAATTTTTTTGATGTAATTTTGTTGTTTAAGTATTATTTTCGTGATCAGTGTATGCAAAACTACAAGTCCCTTCGCGCTTAGTAAACCAATAGTGGGACCTGTATAACTTATAATATAGGTAGATAATTTTTCATCATTTCATCTTAATATAAATTAGCCCATGTAAAATGTATTTAAGTTAACTGTAATTTATTGTCTTTTATAATAATTGTCTTTTTAGCTGTAAACTAAAAAGACAATTTTATCATTTACCTACTACTATTCATATAGGTACATTGGTTTAAAGAAAAGATAAAAAATCATAATAGAAGTGATCAAAAAGCTCATACACTTTAGTTCAATAGCTTATTTGACCTACCAATTCTAAAAGATACATAAAACAATGAAGATACCTTAAACACAACAAATCCACACAAAATATTAAGAACACAAATTAAGATGAACAGATTAACTGGATTATGTCAAGGGCCTTACAAATATAATTTTATATAAATTGAAAAGGATACCGTGGGATGTGGTACAACGTGGGTCTTCAATGATCTACGTGGGAACAGTAATGAACAATGATATGGCGCTAGATATTATCAGATTCCTTGAAGTCTCGACGTTTAATGATCTCTAGTATACACCCATAAGTATATGTAGGTACTATATGCGTACCTATAGCTAAAGTTCTAACACCCACATACATAGACTGTACCTACCAAAATACAGCTTACGTTCTATATTATTGAGTTTATATACAAATAATAAGATTTTTACCTGAAGTATATATTATTTTTTTTTTATTCACTGTCAGAACTTTAAATAATGTTCATGCTAGCTCTAACATCTTCAAAAATGTTTAAATCGGATATAACATACACAAAAAGCTTTTGCTTAGAATTTAAAACCCGTTAGTTTGAATTGGTTTTTACATGTCCTAAATACGATTAAAGATTAGCAATTTGTTCGATAACTGATTTATCCCTAGTCATACTATTTTAAAGAATATTTCTGAATTAAAAAATATAAAAGATACGTTAATATTTCCTCTTTCCATACGGAGGAATTTCCGCAAATATTGTAGAGCCTATTCCAAATTCTATTTATTTTAAAATTTTATTTAGGTAATTTTGATCGCCAACAATCTCACTCATACCATACACTGAAGAGTTACTACATACATAACCATAGGTATAAAAATAAATCAATTACAAAGAATATTTCATTCAACAACTCAAAGGATGTAAAGCCATGGATGCGCCCGAGTACAATTATTCCCTCCAGTCTATATTCAAAGTGCACATGCATAACATAAGCGGTATCCCATATATTATACCTATATATTATACAGTGGGCGGTGTCCGCACTCCGCACGCCATTCCATGAGTATTCCCCGAAGAGGAAATCGTTACGGCAAATTGGAAGCTAACCACTAGTTACTAGCTAAACACTACACTCCTACACGCACTACCTTGCCTTAAATAACTAAATTGACGGTCATTTCTCCTTCTAAGAAAATTGTTACGTAATTCTAGAAAAACTCATTGGCTCAATAATCGTAGAGCTATTTTTCATGTCAAGTTATTTACATAAAGTAAAATCTTGTAGATGTTGTACCTACTGCATTTCGCAATATTCTTTTTCAAATCAAACGCAAGTAAAAAACGTACTTATATTAAAGAATATAGACTAATACACCCAAGGGCGGATCCAGCTTTAGTGCCAGGGGGGGGTCACATAGACGTGGTCAATTTTCAAAAGCTATATTTTGGTAATTTAATTGATACGTAGATTTAAAAAAAAATTGGTCAAGTGCGAGTCGGATTCGCGAACCAAGAGTTCCGTACAAACATTTTTATATGTTTTAATATTAAATTTATGCTTTTTGCAATTTTTCCTTTATCTGTGCTATAAGACGTAAGTTTCTATTAAATAAAGATTAAATATCAAGATTCTGTGTTCACGGGAAGTACCCTGTAGGTTTTGATTCCTGGCAACACTTGCGAATGTTGATAAGCATGAAATGTATGTTTTAGCAATTTTTCCTCCATCTGTGCTGACATTGCTTTTAACCAAATTTCAGAACTCTGTGTTCACGGGAAGTAGTACAATACCTATAGATTTTGATTCCCTTGCGATAATGTCGAAATTTGCGATAATTTACAGCATAAACGGCTGTATCTTTTGATTGCGTTGGCTTATAAGTTTGATTTTTTCACAGCTTTAAGGAACCGAAGATTTGAGTATTCGGTATGAATTTCAGATTGATACCTCCACGCGTTCCTGAGAAAAAAGGTTTTGACAGGCAGACAAACTTGAAAATTATTCAAGATATATTTTTTTATATGATGTAATTAAGAAAAATATTTATTTTTTTTGCAATTATTCCTGTATCTGTACTATAAGATGTTGCTTTGTACCGAATTTCAAGATTCTGAGTTTACGGAAAGTACCCTGTATGTTTTGAGTTTTGCTTCCCTTGCGAATGTCGAAATTTGCGAAATTTTTCGGCATTTACGGCTGTATCTTCTGATTCGTTGACATAGAAGTTTGATTTTATTATAGCGTAAAGGTATTATAGACTTGAGTTTTTGGTATGAATATCAATTTAATATATGTAAGCGTTCATGAGTAACAGGGTTGTAAGTTTAAAATTTTTAAAAATATTTTTTTATATTATAATCTAAGGAAAAATTCATTCTTTTCGCAATTAGTAAACAAAGTCGCTGTCTCTGTGCCTATGTCCCTATGTATGATTAAATCTTTAAAACTACGCAACGAATTTCGATGCAGTTTTTTTTTAAAGATAGAGTGATTCAAGAGGAATAGTATATAATTTATAAGGTTTTAGACAAAGCGGGCGAAGCCGCGGGCGGTAAGCTAGTCTGCGTTATAAGACGTTTGATTGTACTAAATTTCATGACTCTGTGTACTCGGGAACTACCCTGTAGGTTTTGATTTCCTAGGGAGTGTCGAATTTTGCGAAAAATTTCAACATTTACAGCTGCATCTTTTGATTGCGTTGGCTAAAACGTTTGAATTTTTCACAGCATCAAGGGACCGTAGACCGTAGAATTTCGACATTAGCAAGGGAATCAATACCTGCAGGGAGCACCCTGTCCCGTAAACACAGTCTTGAAATTGAGTAAAAAGTATCGTGTTATAGCACAGATGTAGGAATAACTGCGAAAACCCTAATTATTTAATTAAATTAAATAAAAATATATTTTTTAAATAATTTTAAACTTACAATCCCTTTACTCATGAACGTCTACATGTATTTAATTGATATTCACATCAGAACTCAGGTCTATAATAACTTAAATCTGTTATTAAATTCAAATTCTATGTCAACGCAATCTGAAGAAAAAGCAATTGAGTAGAGCCGCATATTCTGTAACTCGCAACTACTTGCAAGGGAATCAAAACCTACAAGGTACTTCCCGTGAACACAGTCTTGAAATTTGGTTAAAAGCAACGACTTATAGCACAGATAAAGAAAAAAATCCTTTAAACAAAATTGTAAGATACAACATAATGAAAAAATATGTTTGCTCGGAGTCCTCGGTGCGCGAGTTCGACGCGCACTTGGCCGATTTTTTGTTGTAATTTGACTGTATTTTCTATTGTTTATTTTAAAAAAAAATTGCTATTTTATGTCTTATCCACGAACTGGGATATTTCGATACTATTACACTTTATTCCGCAGTTATAGTTTTTTTTCAAAAATCGAAAAACCTGTTTTTTGTCCTTAAATTACGACCACAGGTCGACCCTAATAAACTTTTTCTCTAATTTTTGTTATATTCTCTTCCGTTACCGTTTGTAAT
This sequence comes from Colias nastes, assembly GCA_907164665.1. Lineage (NCBI taxonomy): Eukaryota > Metazoa > Arthropoda > Insecta > Lepidoptera > Pieridae > Colias > Colias nastes. The sequence goes on along the minus strand of CAJQZM010042275.1, from coordinate 25,186 downwards.
TGATTTCATTGTTCTATTATATATATATCTATTACTTTTATGTCTCAAAAGTCAATAAAAACATCATGTTGAACAGTATTAATTTGTTAATTTAAAAAAGTTAATATTAAATTAGTGGTCCACTTAGGTCGTGGACCTAGCCCAGGGGGGGTCATGACCCCATGACCCCCCCCCTGGATCCGCGCTTGAATACACCTTACAGACTAGTATCACATTATATTATCACTAAACAGTTTGAAAATTCCCAGCCATCTCACCCTCATGCAGGTTATGACAATATCCCACACATTAAATTAGCTTAACTGCTTTTCGCTCTTACATTTCAATGACGGCGTTCAGAAAATAGCGCCATAAACAAATTCATAAGGAGGCTATGCTCTCGATTTTATGCGTTTTTAAAGGGGAACCCCGCGGAGCCCCGGGAAAGTGAAACGCGGCGTAAAACCGACTCCCTCGCGGAAAACAACAAGGAAGGATATACAGCTTGACAAACTTTTAAATTAAGTATCTTCGTCTTTATCATAATGTAAAAAATGACAATTTCCTGGCTGGCGAATGGAACACGAAAAAATAAAAACACTTTGCTAATGCTTTATTACAATTAGTTTGTACGTGTCTATGTATTATATATTATCAACTACAAGAATTTGTACCTAATTGTTTATAAAGCAATATTTGCCCAGTAATATTATGATTTGTTACATATCCGCTGTTTCACACTCATTCGTATGACAGGAAACAACACACTTTTAAAGAAATTACATTTCATCGTGCATCCGTATACGGAAAACGTAGAGGGAATTTTAATTCGACGCAGACCCATACACATTAAAATAGGTTTAACCGCCAGCCGTTCCACTTTCGAAAAAATAAAATAAAACAAAAAGGCGCGATCCCGCCATACCTCGCGGGCGAACCGCAAATTCCACGGAAAAAAATCGTATTTCGAACGTGGTTTGAATTTTAAATTGACATTCAGCGTGAAAACCCGTTTCCAGCCAGGATTTTGTGAACATTCCCAGTTCACTGGTCGTATTAGGGTAACACTGTAATATTGCCATGTATGCGGACTGTTCGCAACTTGCAAACTATTAAGCTGACGCCTCACGACTTATCGCTATCATAAACACAGAATAAACTGAAACACATAACACGTACATACCATTTAGATAGTTTGAAGTTGTCGACTGACGGTAACCATAGTAAGCACTATGGTTAACAATGCTTACAGATACATAGTTACATTTATCTTGTAATGGCTAATGATTGTTTTTCTAAAATCATCATTAGAATGAGTCCAACGTAATATTATTATGTAGTAGGTACTCAGTTGAATATGAGTTACACTGTATACGTGTCACGTAGTCACGTAGTCATAAAATTTGTATAATTTCCATATATTTTCCTCTCATTGCAATTTTCATTTGACTGTGATGTGTTCATTATCTCATCATTCTCGTTCGTTGTTCAGCTGAGTTCATGACAATTTTAATAACTTTATTGTTGTCGACATTAGGTACGCGCTATACACTCCATGATGGCCGCTAAATTATAATAAACAATTTGAAGCGCTCATTATTCCCTCGCTCATCACGACTCCGCCGAAATTATTCGACACAAAACCGCGGTAATGTCGAACGTCCACGAATAATTGCTGAATAAACCACAGACAGCCTTCTCTTGTTACAATTAATTTTGCACTTTACTATTCAGCGGAACGTCGAACAATTACGCGTTGTTTATTTAATACAGACAAATTACTTCGACTATAAGTTCATAAAGCTATCATTTAATCAATTTAGATTAATAAACCTCTTTATGTACTAGAATAAATATCTGTTTCAGATAATATGCTGCCTTCGAATTATGTACCACTTATCCTGACCCGTGTACAAAACCAGAAACTGTGAACGAAAATGCTAGCGCATGCAAAGCGTAAAGTGAGGTCGATACATGAATGATCGCGGTCCAAGAGACAGCTATGCAAGAGATATGCAACACAGCCGCACTGCCGCTCGACAGTAACCCTTTAGTGCGTAAAATAAAATGCGAAGAGTTCCCAGTGAGGGGCAAGCAATCCACAAGAGTTGGCATGGGGGTGCGCGATGAAATGGAAGAGGATTTCGCAGTGAAGGCGAGGAACACTCCACCGATGGGGCCTGCGCCGGGGCAGGAGCATCGCATGGAGCATGGCGGCAACGGGTTCTGGCTGGCGGCGGTCACTGCGGCCGGGGCGCCGCATCCGATGCTCGAAACTTGCACAGAAACCGGCTTCATCAACAGCCAACCGTCTATGGCCGAGTTCATGACGGCCCTTCCACAGCTCGGTGGAGGAGAACTCAGCCCACAGCACACCCCTCCAGGATACGGCCCCGATTTACCTTCACCTGGTGGCGGCTTAAACGTACCTGAGTATCCGTGGATGAAAGAGAAAAAAACGACACGAAAAAGCAGTCAACAAGGTAAGACATTTTCACTTAATATGCATTTTTTGCCATACAAGAAGCGGTAAATTTGAAAATAAAACCTTAAATGACACTGAATTTGCAAAATTATATGTAAACAATACAAAGTGAATATTAAAGTAAACAGATTGTCAAAAGCTCTTTAGTACTGCTCGTAAATACTCAATAGATAACTGCGGAGGAATTATAATGATTGTGCCTTTCAACGGTTACAAATGGCCATTCAACCATTGTGTTCTGGTTCATGGTCCCAGGGTTTCTTTAATGAACGTCAAATTACTCTGAAATATATTGAATTGCAGCGACGACATTTCGTGTAGATAACCGTTGATCTGTGAGTGTGGGATTATACCGTCTGGTGGTAACAGAGCCAACGGTAGCGAGTCTACCACTCCGTGTAACGGAACGGAATATTCGACATGCACTATAAACACAAATTATAAGTGAGAACATTTGAAAACATAATTTTTACATATCGAGTATTCGTGTAAATATAGCTTCTGCTCCTGAGATAGGCAGGTTGATAAAACAAATAACACGCTTTTGTATTACAACTTAATAAGTGCGATTAAAAATAGATTTTGATGATGTAATTTGTATCTAGGGGGTAGATATTTACGAATGCAATTAATAAACACGATATTTTTTTCTTAAATAAATAAAAAATATAGGTATTAGGAGCCTGGGTCAATATGGAATGTATAAATAATGGTGTTAAAAGAAATGGTTTTTAATATTTATTTAATACACAAATAATGTAAACTACATTAATTATGGTTCTGGTAGCTTACATGATTTTTTATGAATAAAAAAAAATTATATATTGTTAAAAAATACATCAAAAAGCTATTCACCCTCAAAACACAGTCCCAATAAAAGTTTCTCACAAAACAATTGACCCCAAATTTGTCTGGGACACAAAACATGAGCTCGATCCATCACCATCCGTCGAGAGACGACCTCACCTGGCACTCATACGTCATGTATGATCAAATTGCTTTAAATAGCCCCTAATAATTATTAAAGCTTGCTATTGTCTGATATTAATAAATAATGATTTAGTATTGAGAGTTACGAAGATTTCAAATGATAAGACGTTGAATATAAGAAGTAAAAATTGATAATTTTTTTAGATGTTGATGATTGAAATAATCTATGTGTCCTTAATCAAAAAAAAATAATCTGCTTTCACCATATTGTTACGCAAACAAAGCCAGAAAAAAGTTTTAAAATATCTTAAAAATTGCTGAAATATCCAAATTAAAAGGGAAAACACGAAAAATATTGGCAGTCAATAATTCATATAATAGTGTTTCAGAATATATTTATTTATATTTGTTGATGCGATGAACGCGCGTCAGTTGAACGGGAGCTGAGCCTCCCGCGGCGCGCGCTGGGGGGTACTCAACTTTGAAAACTATGCATATATCATATTATCACATTCTTACGACATATAAAACTTTTGCACTTGTACACTTAAAGGCTTAAAATTTTATCTCTTTTTTGACATTTTCGATATTCGTGGGGTAAAAATTTAAAGAAAATCTGTCTCAGATTAACAACTTTACACTTACAAGTGACTTGGATAGATCTTCAAATTTTTATGAGATTTCGAAAAACTGTTCACAAATCTCATCTCTCCAAAAAAAAGTTTAAAAAATGATCTCCAAAAAATGTGCAAAACCCAGACTGTTACGCGTTTTAATTTACATTCTTATTCGAAATCGGATAAACAATTTTAAATCTTGTTTTAAGTGGATTAAAATACAAAATAGCTCCAGAAGATAGTTGCGAACTGCTACCGGGGGCAATCCATCACTGTCGCTATCTGGCGATGCACGCTCCTCTATGCAGCTTTGTAGTACAAAGTAGTAGTATAGTAATACTCGGATATTGAATTTACTAACTTTTGACTGATTCCTTAAATTGTGTTGTACTTATTTCTCGGAGACAGCTGTATGCCTTTGTTGTTGACGTGTTTTGCACAAGTTTTACGAAATATTCAACCGCAATTGATGCAATAGGTACTACAAGTTGTAGTCATCACCCAAAAATTGGCAATAAAATAAATGTATTGGAATAGTAATGTATCAGTTATAAGATTAATTCATTATTATTTGAAAACAAATCAAACAAAGACAACAGAAAAATATTCTCCATTCATCAATATCAATGAAAAAAGAATTAAATCATGGCGCTTGAATTAAAACTACAGCGGCATTAAATCAACGAACAATATTCATAATTTCATCCACTCCTATACATCCGTATGAAAAGTGGAAAGAATGATAGTAAAGGTATCTAGGGACATGAAACAAATCGTTCCCGCGACCACGCCTCCGACACTGTCTCGGGAATCGAAATTAAAACGAACGCCCTTACTCGATCGATCATTTCGATTCATCTTTAATACAATGTATTTTTGCACTGCCTCAATTTGTAGCTCGCTTGAGTGACGTGTGATACGAATTTTAATCTCGACTTCTTTTATCGATTAAAAACCGCCGCGATGTAGCGAATTGTTTGATTAAATTGGCTCGGCTATTTTTGTGTTGAAACTGGCCCTGTTTACAGGGGAAAATTGTTGTGCCACTACATTTTATAAGACAAAGTCTGCCAACTAAAGTCTTCGATAGAACTAGATTTTCTTCATAGGAAGGTGCGAAAGTTCGCCATCGAAACTTCCTATACTGTGTCCTAAATGATAACTCCTACGTCGTGAATACAAATACTTTACCTACAATCATAATTACATAATTGTAATACATATACATAATTGTAATACCTATTATGAAAAAGAAAATCTAGTGTTTCGCAACACTGAATTATAACGTGGCATGACATTTACATACCTTTTATTAAATGAATAGTTGAGCTCTAGTTTTTTAGAATTTAGAATAAACGTTACATCTTCATCAAATACAAGTCACATTTCAATAATCATCAGACATCAATTTTCTATACCAAAATATCAATGGTCACTAGTTCCTAAATATTTTTGTTATATATAACTTACATTCGTTTTCGTTTCGCCTCTAAAGGAAGATTTACACCAAATTATCCAAACCGCAACCTTTCAAGTGTCCATTCTTACACAACTCAGCACGACCATTGTAAATAGCAACAAAACTCGTGTTTACACTTTCATTTTTCCAATCCAATTATTCGCAAACAAAAAAATTGAGCAAATCGAATCTAATAGGGCAGGTAGTTTCATCTTCCTTGTAGCCTCAGAGTAATAAATCTTTTGGCGGCCGCTCTTTGATTTATGTGAAAAATGACCGTAAATTTGAGGTTAGGTCGACGTCATAGGGCGGATATATTCCAATCATACATGTCTCCCCACAATTATATAGAATTGAACACAGAATATTTTTCTAATTATTGCTTTTACGTTAAGTAGACACCGGTCAAGGCAATCTTGTTTCCATAGCATTATTTATTCATGTAAAGATACTAGATAGACACGGAGGTATATTTCTAATGAATGTTATATGTATAACGCTATATATCATTAATAATATACAACACGATGAAAATGAAGTAATTGCCTAAATAGGATATTTTCAACCAAGAAAATGGATTCAGTACATCATTTTAATACCAACTATACATCAAGTCAGTCTAGTTATCTACGTTCCAAACCGTCAAATAAATCAAGTGTACTTCAAAACTTTCCAAATACCATAATTATCATTCGTCAAAATAGAGAAGTAAATAGTGATATTTTCGTATAATCACTGTATTCATTGGCTGTCAATACTCGGTATGATTTACGGGGTTCCCTAACACTTTCACCTTCATCATCCCCCACACATAAATCAATGCAATATTGCCGTCCCGTGGCTGCTATTTGAAAACTGTGACTTTGTTTTTATTGTTTTCAATTATTGTACTATTTGATATCAATGATAAAATGCCATTTAGGTGTTCCTTTTTTATTGACGATCGATTGAAATATGGTTTTTTAACAAATTTATTCTTAGACTTTTTTATGTATAGGTGAAGCGTGCCGTTACAGAAATATATTCAGATAAATATTATGATGTGTTTATGGGCTATAACAATCAGCAGTAAATAGTTATTCATTCATATAAAAAATGACCTATCTATATAGCTAACTATGTATTATGTCCGTGAAAAATGTTCACTCACTTCCGCAGTTACTCCTTCAAAATCTCCATACCCAAATGAACATCAAAGAGCGCTTGATTACAGCAAACCTCTAAAATCCCAAACAGAAGCCGTACAAACAAAGAATAATCCGGCTAAAGTTACATAAAGGGCAATCAATAAATCAACATCCTTGAAGGCGCCGGGCTCACCTTTGTTCAATTGTCGGCGGCGATTTTAACAGCAATTAGAGACACTTACCTGACGATCCGATGTAATCCTATTAGGGTCCAGGAGCCGTGTGTGGCCGGGTTACTCAGCCACTTTTTAATCTGGTAAAGAGTACTATGTTACGTATCTACAATGCTATGGTGGGAAACTCGTATTTCCACAAATTTGAAGTGCATTATGCATTCAATAAAATGTAGAATTAGAAGCAGTACTATACTTCTAATTGTAAATTTTGATTTTTGAACTGCATATACAGCATACAATAGCATAACTGTATGACTGGCGGTTGTTTAACAGTACAGATTTTTGAGTATGTTCTGAATTTTTATTTAAGAAATTATGAAGAGAGCCGCTCAATGAATTTGATCGGTCGAGTTTGAAAACTACCAGGGAAGCGTTTGTCCAGCAGGGACGCAGGAAGTCCTAACGACGAAGACGATTTGAAAAATTAAATACATAACATGTAATTGCTGTTTCTTTGTAGGTTCAAAACCATTAAATTAAAGAAAGCATGTTGTTTGAGAGATACAATAACCAAAATCTAAAGTAAGTAGATTAAACGCGTTTAGCAAACAATAAGCTCGCAACATTGTTCTCGTTTCATATTAGATTGTTTAACACTCGCACCCCTCAAGTAAGCTGTTTGCTGTAAACTGATTTATCATATCAAAGTTCTAAACAAGCATCATCTTACACGCATAAACCCTCATATCAGACCGCAAGTAACATGCCAACTCTATCCTACTTTCAACATTCTGTGCCAAATAATTAAGCTCATATTTGGCTAACCGAAACGCAACATCTTCTAAAAAGATACCAGCCATGAACGTCATAAATACGAAAGGCGGGAACGCGATTGCATACCTAATGCTCAGATATTTAGGATGGAAATCGTGTGCACAGTGGATGAGATAGGGTAATTTACTCAAGGCGGTAGTCGACGAAGCTTGACGGAGACGAGGGTGCAATGTATCGTGTTGTCCGGTTTCCGGGCACTAGGCGTATGGTAATTGACTAAGTTTTAGAAACATGTACATGTATTAGTTATAAATAGTTATCTCATGTGTAAAGTAAAGCAAAAAACAGTAGCTTAGGAACAAATGTTTTCTTTACGTGCAAAATATCAAACCATTCATTGCATATTTTTTATCATTTTTAGAAACCTTTGAATCATTAGTAATCAAAGAACCTTGGTGTTAAATTGTTTTTGCATTTACAATACGTATATTTTTAAATAACGACATTCATACACAACCTTATTCCTTACCATATACTACGTACTAGGACATACAATCCGTCGCTCATTACACATTCATCCAGGTACATTCTGACGACAGCACATCTTCCACCACACAATACACGTAAGATAAATCACCGCACCATCTTAATACTAAGCCGCGAAATCCGTTTAATCATCTCGTAGGTTATTAATAACGTGTTTGAAATTAAACAATAAATTTGGGGCTAATCGCGCAGCAAGGCCGCAAAGCGACCGCGCTGAGTCAACATTTATAGAGACAAATTGTTGCACCACTAACGGCCTCACGATGTATTAATCTTGAAGCTACGACACGGGGTCGCTCCCTGCATCGCTTTACTAAATGATCTTTCGATAAAAATGTTTCTTCGGAGACAGAGCTTGTGAATAGAAAAGATAACGAACAGACCTAGGTTTCTTTATTTTTGTGAGAAGACGCCTGGAAAATATATTTCAAAGTATAAAAAGAACTACCGCCTTCAAAAAATCAAAGAGGGGAATAAGTACAGACAAAAAAGTGTTTTTGCTTGGGGCTTCTATATAATTTAAGTACAATAACATTTTTTTCTCTAGAGTTAATCAAACTGGTTTCAACCAATTGATTACCCAACAATGTTTAGGTGTAGTTACCGACTACAACTACATCGTTTACAATTTACGTGATATCCGTGTGATTATTTTAATGACACGTATATTGAAGCTTGATTACGTCAATTTTATTAATGGTGTGTAAATAAGGTATAAATAATATGTCGCGATCTCATAATCAGTTAGCCGTTTAAACGGCCATAACGTTGATACCATTATGTGATACAATGATCCAAAATATTTGTCAATTAAATGACTGAAAACAATTTATAGTTACACGTATAACATGAATATACACCAATATAAATGTGGTGTCTATGCCATTGTAAGTCACCAGCAGGCCGGATTGAAACATAATACGTGTATCATGTTAGCTATGTTTCGTTTTCTCGAGCTTATCACGTATGATACGAGCGTTTTCCCCCATTTCCTCGCATGATGTATGGAACCGAGGCAACTATTAGTGCATCAGTCATTAGTCACCGTCAACGCAACGTTTAGCTACTGTCGGGGGCCGTCGCTGCATAAACAACTACATTTCGTCTCCCGAGGCTTTTAGCTCAAGTATTGTTGAGTTTATTTGGAATTCGGTAACAAAGTATCGCGTTTTTTTGTATTGATATGATAATCATGTTCTTAGTTTGATATACGAAATTTTATCGACTTGAGTAACAAAACGAATAACTCATTTGCTAGTTAAAAATTTTATGACCGTCGACCGTTAATGAACCAAACCTTCTGTAAGACTGCATTGAATTCTCATGTTAACCATGTACAAGAAATTTAATTTCACAGAAAATATAATCTATAGGAAAATCCTCTAAAAAAGCTCTATGCACCTCATTCGCACCTATTTTAGTTCCACACCAACTGGCAACGTGGCAATTGAAAACAATTTCCAATCCAGCAAATGATGTTTATACAAAAACATTTTCTATTAATGTCACTTGATCATTAGAGGAACGGTAGTTGGACCGTTAGCGTCCCGTCAGAGGGTGTTAATTTGCTAAGGCCTTGCTAATGAAAGCACCGTCTTACCGCTGACGTCCTCAGATCCCCGATAACGCAGAGTTACAGGAAATTGACGCTTTAGCACACCCACTTGTTCGATAAATAATCTTCGCGATAGCACCCTTATCTGACACGTGTTTGATACCATCTTGTTTAATTTCTGAATGTAAACACTTGATATAATATGTTAAATTTTCTAGGAAAAAAATCGCGTAATCACAAAGAATTTGATAATTTTATCTAATCTCCCTTTGCTTTTCGATTCAAATAACAATATGTTTGTCAATGGATTTTAAGTTAAAACAATTCATTTATCTACCTTTGACTGCAAAAAAGTAAAATAAGAGTAGAGATTCCTTTAACATACTAATGAGTTTTCTTAATTTGTTTCAAGAAGCGATGTTCTTTAAGAGGTCAATTCAAACGCACGTATGGTAATAAGTGCACCCCACAGTAATATTGGGAGTGCGATCGATTCGGAGGGAATCACTCCGCGTTTAAACTAATTTGATTTTAGCATATTAAGGGGGCTCTAGATATAAGGAGCGCGTCTTGCCTCCCTGTTGTAATAACGAAAATGATATAAGGTGTGCCCTTAATATCCATCACACGGCCCCGTATTTGCTTATCTATGAAAACACGGAAGTGTAAAAATCGTCAGCCTACTCGGTTATCAGCGGCTTCAATGTTATGTGTACAATAATGAGTGTTACGTTTTATTGCAAGTTTCATAAATCCCGGTACAATAGAAGGGGCTGCATCAAATATTCTTACGAAAGATCATTAATTTTTATGCTCATGCAAATTTTTATCGTGGCAATCTATATTTTCTGTTGTATTTATAATCCAAATATATTATATTTTATTTTCTTTATTGATTAGTTTAATCTTATCGATTATGCGATTTATATATTGGGCAGTCATGTCACTGATATGTTTATGTATATTTATGAACGAAATTATGCGAAACGTGGGAACGCATGCACATTTCGGTACAGGTCTAACGTTACAAAACATGTGGTTGTCCATACTGACATTCGCAAGATTAGTATTCGATCAAATAAAATGATCAATTAGGTCAAACTCTCAATTTTGCTAGTCGTTGTTAGTTATATTATGAATAAAGCTACTTCGTTTTCGTTCCGAAGCTTTTAATATTTATCTGATCGAGCCACGCAGCGCAAAGCCGGTGGCAACAAACTCATTTAACTTTAAGAATGGTCCCCGCTCAAAAATTTTGCTCGAAACATTTCGCCACTTCGATTTTATTGTCTCCCGTTGTCCTCCTTTCACGATACATTTATTTTATTTATCAGGATTTACGGATTAAGGGAAGTGCTAAACGCGAGCCGATATCGTAATCTTTTTCAAAGTTTCGGGTTTGGAGGTGAGTGGGGTACAATCAAAAGGCAGGAATCACTACGGAAGGTGTACTTGTACGGAAATAAATGTAGGCGCGGAGGGTAGATACGGCGTGCGGTTGTGTCGCCGGCCTTGTGAGCCTCTCAATCGGATGCTGAGGTACATAAATAAGACTGAATGTTACTTTTATCAGCTGTGTCACTTCTTTGTATGCTGAGTTTCGTTTTGTACGCTAAATTTGTCCGACCTATTTCGTATATTTTAAGATACGGTACCTACTTTGTATTTCTCAAGTAGGTATCTTTCAGTATTTATTATATGTTTATGTCAATTATGTCTTTACTCAGTACTGAAAAAAATATAAAGAATATCGATTCAAGCATTCAGCCAAGAATTTGGAAACGCAAGTAATTCCTCTAAAACGCCGCGAACAACTGTCTATTGAACCGAAAAGCATTTGTAATCGTTTAATACCCTCAATTCTTTATCAGCGCCGAGGGAATCTCTATTTACCTTCATTCATCCCCTGCTTTAATGTATAACTTGACGAAAACCATCTTATTATCATCCACATTCTTTCGATATTCTGAAATAAGGTGGGTGGACCATGGAAGGCCATGCTCCTTCGAAGGCCAATTATTAAAATTTCGTAGTTATTGCCATATGATGACAAATTCCTTCTATTTACACAAACACCCATCGAACTAGAAATCACAGACGCGGCGGCGAATCGCTCGCGCCACTATTTTGGCAGTACGGTCCCGCTCGCTTCATTGATATCGGAAATCGGCGGCGTTAAATTATGATGGGTGTACCATAGAAGGCCACTCTAACAAATAAATATTTATTATTCGTTTATTTACTGGAAAAATGAAACTAACAAATATTTAAGTAATACTTTGTTTTATTACGTAACACACCTTAGGTGTTATGTTTTTTTAACAAATATAAAATAATTCGCACTTGAGATGAGTTATCTGTTTAAATAAATGATTATTTTAATTAAATTCAACTTAATCATTTAATTTAATACGAGATAGAGCTATTTCTAGAGCGCAATGAACAAAAAATTTTCAAAAAACACTTTCATTAAATATTTAAATCTTTGTCAAAGATCGATATTCACTGCCTCGCTCTGAATCGCACCAGAAATCAAAATGAAGCTCAATAATAGCGTCATTTGCTTATCAATTGACCATTACCGAAAATCGAACGGTACATTACACAACGTCCGAATTCCATCGCAGGCGCGAAATAAAAACATCTTATCAAGTCCAGGCCAATGAAAACGGGCTGCCGATTGCAATATTAACTTCAAAAGAGACATAAATTCATCCCATTTAGGAAAATAAAAACATTCTGACTCTTATCTTGTTCGATTTTAAATTAACGGTGCGCCATCGGTGGCTCAGTGGAGTACAAGATTTTTGTTCCCCCTTTTTCCGGGGAAGAATTTCTTTTTGCGCAATTTAGAGTTGATAATAAAAGGGCTCTCCATGGCACGCACCCTAATGAAAACTTGTGAACGCATTCAGTATCAATTGCTCATATTTTATGGTTTTATACATTTAATTGATAAGACTGAAAGTTTTATGGAGCTATCGCAAAACCTATAAGGAAGCGACATTGCTTGAAGCTCTATTTATGGTTTTTACTATATGTTCAGAACCATCTCTACATATTCGTAAATCCAATAAAGTGTAAACTAATATTAGGAATCATCATACAAAATGTGGATTAAATTTTAAACAGTAATATGATAATCCAGTTTGGTAGCACTTGACCCACTTATATGCACAGGAGCAAATCGAAAATCAATGTGGCAACGACCCTCGTTCTTTCAATGGAAACCAACTCCCGCGCGACTGTCATTATTTTGGATAAAAAATTTTATATAGAACTTTTGTGAAACAGTTATTCATTTTTAAATATTATTAATTATTTTATACATAAAAGATAATGCTAAATTAAAAAAGAAATCACTTTTTAATGAACATTAATATGTAAATTGTGAACATAATATCCGTCATGTTTTCATCAGATTTCGCACATTATTCACGATTTCTGATAAGACAGAATTTAAAACTAACAAAGCTTTTGATAAGATCTTTTCACTGTGCACAAGAGCAAATTCTTTCTTTAGAATTTCATACGTCATAATAAATGATTAATTCCGTGTACGCATAGCTCTATATGTTTAACTAGTGATGAGAAGGGAGGACTGAGGATCGTTTTTTCAGCGGTTATTCCCCTCGGCCACGACGTGGTGGTCACTAATTGCTCAGCTGGGACACACGAAACTTACAAGCCTACTATTTAAACAATACGTCCGTTTTATATGAGTTGAATCGATTATAGTTTAACTTGTGTGAAAAGTAAAAATGATCCTAAACAATATCCTATATTTCAAAGAAAAACGCTGGTAATAAACTAACAGAAGAATACTAACCTGAAAATTTAATAACTAGCCTGTTTCTAGGAAAATTTTCAACGATCTAATACATAATAGGTATTTTGCATTTTACTCATAAAATGCATTCTGAAAGCAACATGAAAGTCAACATGAAACATAGCTACTCCAATTATAATTTAATATTAACTTTTTACGAATGAAAAAGCGCAATTATTCGTATTTCACTTGAATAAATTCCACAACTACACGGAACTGAGCGAAATTAACATACGTCAGCCATATTGAAATTGTTCAAACTGTGAAATTATTTACAAGCGTACCACATGTCCTTTCTCGGAACTTCTCTTCGCGTCGAATTCCTGTATGGAGTAGAAATACGACTTTATAGGAGTAAAATCATACTTTCTCCTGGCGCGAGCGGGGCGCTGCTAGCTAATGACCGCGCGGGGGGTTGCTCCCTATAGGTATCTACATTCTACGCCACGACAACCTCACTTTATACATTTAGCTCACTCACACTAATATAACTCGCAAACTCATGTACTATTTTGTGTTTTTCTTTTCAGTTGTTATTTGTACGTACTGATAGTATTTTCCTCTTGACGACCGCAGGTGTTACTTATTCAAGGTGTTTATTGGAGTACTGCAATAAAACCATTTAATATGCAAGGAAGGTTTTATTGCTTTTGTTTGTAGCGTTATATCTGTGAATGTTTTATTAGGATTTTCGTTATTAATTGGGATTTGTAATTTATTTTAGTATTTACTTTATTTTAATGATAGCCAAGAATAAAATAGATAGTTTGGATGTTAAAAATCGAGTTTAATTAGCTTTCTTTATAACGAATGTGTTAAGTTTGTGCGTTTTAAAGAAATTAAATATGAGTGTTAGGGTAAATTTAAAACTATTAGATATTGATATCATTAAATATTCATGTGATAGAGCCTTTTAATTTACCTTTGTAATCCGTAGGACACTGAACATTTACGGTTTAAGACATTTATTTCTCAAAGAGATTTCATTTTAATCACTCACAGAGAGCGTTTTAAGTACGTAGTAAGTAATTTGTTAGCACAATAGAATCAAACAAGAATAACAAAAAAAAATGAGCGGTAATTTTTATAAACATACTAAGTATTTAAAAATTATAAAAAAAAAACTGAAATTACCATATTACCATTCACAATTCAGCATCACATGAAATTGAGATGTCTGCACCGTATTGATCTGTTTATCCCGGGCATCAATTAAAAAACCCTGTCAGCGAGTAGCAAGTCATGGCTGGAGTTTGGGCGTGCATATGTTACCTACCAAAAGTCAGCGGAAAATGCTGAGTCACGAACCCCGTGTCAAATCTCAATGGTAACCAGTAAACCGGTGTTTCGCACATGTGAAGATATCTATGAATTTTACGAAGTCTCCTAAAACAGAAATCGATAATTTTAATAATTACTTTTAGGTGACGCGTAGAACACAATGGATGGTCACTCTACGGTATGCTCAAATCAGAGACGTAAAGCATAGCACTCGGTTCCCTCTCCTAAATTTTACTCTTACCTTTAGAGAAATCAATAATAAAGATACATTTTATATGCCTATATACTTACTTCACTGGCGAATATGCACTTAATCCAAACATTCAGCTTTTAAATTCAATACATAGATCAAATCTAATAATTTAAAAATACTAAATTGAAAATACCTACACATACCACCATATTCGATGATAAAATGTCTAAAAGTATAATACATTATACAATAAAAAAATATATATCATATATCAGTTTTTATATACCTAATCATCTTTATAATCCATTTGCCATTCAAATCAAGCATTCATCCTCCGTATAATAAATCGTTACACTCATGCTAAAAAACGAGGTATCCTGACCAATATACCTGTATGATGTAACTAGTAATTCTAATTGTAAGATAGTTCACGTACACCATAATAACATAAAATATAAAGTTTTACGTGTGACAGATATGATATATCCGTTCGCATGGAGCGCCCAATCATTACGGAGGAGGGAAAACCGTAGACCTCTTATTAGTGGACCCGCTTCATTACTAGCGACTATTTTTATTCAAGACGAGTACCGTCTTATATACGCCGTATAATTATACTTTATACTGGTCGGACGGAGATACTGTATATTACATGTGTACTTTTTATAGAGATAATAACAGAATAATTTGTCAAATACACTATGATACAAGCCAACTTGTAAACCTACAGCAAACAACGTAAACAGCTCTGTTAAAAAAAATGATTTAATAAGTGATGCTCTTCATACTTTAAAACAGACACTATACGGCTATTTAATTTTTAACATACGATACCCAAATTTTTATTGGAATAACGCGTCATCCATCAGAGGTTGCCGTCATGGGGTGAGATTGTCGAATATGAGAGGGTTGGATGTATCGGATGTTGCTCGTGTTAGAAGGAGATGAGATGAGAAATTGAAGAATTTGCATAATCTGCTTGGGTACTTTATCATTGAACCACGTGGCAGTGACTAGTGCACTCGCGGATTAAGCGCACCGGATTAAATCGGCACATCGCGAGGTCACGTTTCCTTCTTGTAGAATAATGTTGATACGTTTCGAAATATTGAGCAATATTTACCCATAATAAGTTCACAATCATGTAATGTGGGTAATTTATAAACTTTGAACTCTTTGTTATGTACTAGGGTTTTACCCATACCTACTCTTTTTATTCTGTACAAGTTCCAATGTTGATAATTTCAAGTAGGGGTTTATATGAAAACAAGTAGGTATGTTACATAGTACATAGATGTGATCTATGTGCATCATATCATGTCATCATCTATAGGTATACGAGTATATATGTCAGCCGTAGAACACAAACATAATGTGTTCCATGGAAAATAGAATAACATATTTTAGTTTGTCCAAAAGCACAGTAGCACAATAAATTTTATATCAAATAATAAATATCACGCTGGCAGCCAGAATCGTCCAAAAAACGCTTAACTTGTCCCGCTACAAAAGGAAAAAGCCAACGTCTTCCGTTCGGCCGGAGCCAAAGAAAAAATCTTCGCGAGGGATCCGAGCCTTCCATTTATCATATTCCATATTCATTTATTCGTCAAGTTCGGGATTCATTTATTCGTCATGTCTTGATTTCGTCTCATTTATTATTAAAAATGAACTGTCCGGAGCAGAGCGTGAATACGACTGGGGCCAGTGTTTCAATCTAAGAATAATTTCACGCCGAATTAGGTCATTGCGAGAGGTTTCGCTAGTTCCTAACTCGATCTGAAAACTTTTTAGTTCTGAATTTCTGATTAATGGCTTTGAAAATCTACCAATGTATTTAAATAATGATTGTTTATCGCTCCGTTATACTTACTGCTCACTACTTTATCAACTATGGTTCTCGCTATTTTAATAAAAATATTCTGCGAAAATTATTTTAAAAAGCCCAAAAGCATACTTAGCTTCATTGAAATTTTATTCGAGGGTAGATCTAAGGTCAGTTATCAAATGGACCCTCCGGCCTGCTGACCCAGGGTCCTCAGATGATGGATAATGGGCCGATACTATCGTGGACTATCGGAGCCCCTGTAAATCATGTTAAGTGTTTCAGAATCCACACCTGAACATGACTTTAAAAGGCCTGTTTAATTTCCATTGTAAAAATCAACATTTTATATTTTGCGTAAATTTCCAGAGATATTTTGGATGTTATTTGTTAGTTAAATAATAACCCTAACGAATAAATCGTCTATGTATAGCTACCTTGTTTGACTTTCATTATTTTTAAAATGTTTGAAAAATCTGTTACCTACGTTACAAATCACTTATAAAATGTAAAGCACATGTTAAATTTTGTAACTTCGCAAATAACATACGTGTACCGTAAGGTATGGAGGCAATAGCATTAAATCTTCCAGCCAGTTTAGAAAGAAATATAAGGTTATGACGTAGGGGTCGAAGGCGGAATATATGCGATCCATTTGTAGGCAATCTCGACAATAAAACGTCAGTCTTTGTGTCGGCTGTCGGCGAGTCGTAATTCTGCCATTTCTTGGAGATAACAAATGAGCGCGCATTACTAGTGGCCTGCTATGTCAATAGCTCACCTTTACTTCATACTTCAAAATATATACATACCGTATCTATAGATATGTTAAGGCTAGGGAATTTGAGTAGTTATAAAGGTTTACCGTTAATTCTGTATTTGATCGAATTTGTAGATGTTACTGTGTAGAATATAACAAAATATAACAATTTTAGTGTATTTTCCTATTAAAAATGTGATAACTTGTAATCAATAACTAAAATTTATTTATGATCACGAATAGGAAATGCACTGACCGATTCTTGGATCCCTTAACTGAACTCTGTTGTGTTAATTGATATAATTGTCACTTAGAAAACTTTCATTACACACAACCCTGCCAAGTTCAACGCACCACTCATATCGAAGCTAACACGGCTGTCTCCAAATCACATGGTCCCTAAAAAACTGGTATCGGATCGCATGATGGGCACATAGGACCCGCCCCGGGCGCCGCTACGACAGGAACAAATGACCACGCATCATAATAAATAAAACAATTTGTTGTTAATTAGATTTCGTGAATTTAATTTTCATGCCAGTAATTGGTCGGTGGGCACAAAGAGCACTCTATCGGTGATGGATGATCGAACGGCGCCTTTTTACTATTTACCTTCGCTTGTAATTAGACGCTTCGGAAGTTTATTTTCATTGCTTATAAACCTATTACTATGTCTGATATTGTTTCTTCATTTCGATGTCTTATTGTTTTTGTACCGAGATCAGATAATTTTGTTGTCTCTATCGGTCATTACATTTCAATTTCAATTGGATATAAAATGGAGAAAAAATTTTCAAGTGTGATAAAAATATAACATATGAATTTAGTAGTAATTATTGGAAACAAAACGTACCACCATTTTGATTATAGATTACACAATAAGCTAAGAAAAGACATAAGCATCAGTAAAATAGAACGAGTACAAAAAGACAAAGGCAAAGAACAAATCGAGAAACGTTATACCTATATATTTCACTCGCTACACAGCAAAGGCAAGTAAACTTTAAAAAATAAACGCCAAAAAATCTTCGAAAGTCACGGACGCTTAACTTTCTTCCCCCATTTTATTTTTCGTTCCCTCTTCTACTGCATCTGTCTCGCTTCAACGAGCAAGTTTAAATATTTCTATCTCGCTCTAGTTAGCGAATAAGTTACTTTTTTAAACTGCGAGTAAATCGAAGTCGTTCACTGGGCAAAATTAAATGCTGGCACTCGCAGACATAAGCAATAAAAACAAAATATGAAGATGTAAATCAAAAATTATTTTTGTTGATAGAAAAAAATATTTATGGTGGTTTAACTTAACCGTTGGATTAAAGCTCAGAAGTACCTATAGCATTTCGGATAATGCTGTAGACGCAAATGATGCTCCACTGAGGATTTTATTTCGGAAACAGGAATAATAAAATCGTGTGTGGGGAGTTCTTGCGAGTCATAGTTTTAGATATGAGAGTAGGTACAGTCTGCAAAATACAGAATCTTGTTTCTTTAATTTTGATAATTATAGAGACGGTCAAAAGCAATCTATTAATTCTTATCTTAGTATCATAATTAATTAAGATTATTTTATTTTTCACTTTTTTATGAGGTGAATGCGGCACTAATGGACCTACTTGTTTTACGGTTTATTTTGTGCGTCTGTTGTATTCTTATAATTAAAAAATGAGAACTATTCGACAATAAGTCGTTATAACATTTACAAACAAAAAAAAAAATAAAACAGTCCACATAGTTCCATCTAAATATATTTTTGATTAAAGCAAAAGTTAGTTACAGTCTATTCATTATAATTTAAAATATTCGCAATGTTTTTGCCGACCGTACTGCAATGCAAATGAAATGAGCTTCGTCACCGTGTCAGCGGGGTGAACGCAAATTGCAATCATCGAACGGGCACTACTAGGAAATTTTCCTACGTTCACGTGAAATCCACTTCCATTCGTTTCCATTTATTAAACGTTCGGTTTTATAACAAAAATGCATTATGATTTCGATAATGATACGCTTAGAATTTTCTTTCTGTCCCGAGGGTTTATTTATTTAAGTTTTATCGGCGATTTGCTAATTGTCTGCAAAGACGACACAAGGGGGATATCTTATTTACTATAATTATAGTTTAATTTTAGATTCGCATATTATAGTTTAATTTATAGTTTAATTTTAGATTCGCATATTGCATAATTTAAACTTTAAAAAATAGTTACTGAAATATTTAGGTACCTACAAATTTTATTTCGCCGATTAAAGTATTCTAAATAGTCCTTATAATCATGAATTTAAAATCTTTAAGGTAAAATAGCCAAATTAATATTTAAAATTAAGATTAAACTTTCGCAACATAAACACAAAAGCGTTGAAACAAAAACCGATGATCCAACGAGACCCGCTTGATATCGATGAGTGACTTGCAAATACCGCCCTTAGAATATCGTGTTATGGACAACTACCCTTCCCTTCTGTTTGTGTAACAAATATTGTCCTTAAATATTTACTCGTGTCACCATCTTCAAGAATTATTACATCAAGACATCGAATATATTATTCCAACTTGGTTATAAGTTATAACTAACGACTCTATATGTATTTTAAGTAATGTTTCTTTGTTTATCAGACGTAATTATCCGGAAGTGGTAGGTATTTGCTTTGTTCACGAAAAATGTATTTGAATTATTACTTACTTTTCTTTACTTTTCATTCCATAATACACGAGTACCGCCATAAGGAAGATACCCGGTCCTTTGGAAGGCTTACGTGGGGACACAGGTCCAACACGCAGAGGCCCTTTAGAGAATTTTAATGTGTTGTGGGACACCAGCCGCAGCCTGCCCATGACTGCACCATAGAGATACAGCCCTGGGCAGTCCGCGGCCAATGTAGGACTATTGCAAAATATGGGAATTAAAAAATCTGGGCTATGGAAAGGAGATGTTCGGTGGATCGGAAGGTTGGGTCTATGGGGACTATGGACGTCTGCCTTTTCTTACTTTTCATTATAATTATAAAATTTCTGAACTTTTTATAGAAAAACTTATTGAAATGGTTAGAAAGTGATCTTTTCAACCAATATTTGTTCCCGCTGCGTGGAAATAGGTGCCATCTATGAGGTCCCGTTCTTTATATTCAGAGGTAAAATGAATAACGTGAATAACGAAATTTTAAAAATCAAATTATACGTAACTACCTAATGATTAAAATGCTTACACATCGTATTAGATAGCTAAAATCTCTTCTTATACAATACAAATAAAACTCAACAAAACAAAAAAGCAAACAGTTTATCTCGCAGACACTAACGGGACAGCAAAGTTTTCACGACCGCAAAACAGCTAAAACTACCGCATTGCCATAAACAAGAGACCGTGGAAGGAATATTCAAGAGGAAAGTTGTTCTCCACTCAATATGGCAACACTTGCATCTAACGGGCCGAGTTCGGACATCGTGTATCACGATGCATTGTCCCTTAATGAAGCCGGACCCATAAGTTTGATAATAGGCTAAGTTATTGCGGTGTAAGCTCACTTTGATGACCAAAACGTTGCTCTAAGTTTCCACTGACCATTATAGAGCGTGATACTGTTGGTTATTTAATTAGTTCATAAATTAGTTAACTTTCAAACTATTCCATAATTATGACCAACAAATTCAATACATATAGTTTCATTATAACTGAATCAATAATTTAAAATAATAATAAAGAGAGTTAATTGTAAATGGAACAAACCATCCTAGATCGTAGAGAATACATGTAGGTACCTACACACTTAAACAAAGAAATGTTTTACACAAAAAGATTATTCCCCTGTTTTTTCGGTTGCCACAGAATGTTACAAAAAGTTTCAGACTATATCGCCTTCACTACTCAAACTTCAAACGACCCAACTGTGACATGAATCCTATTATTTGCTACAATAAAAAAGTTTCATCTCACTGTTGAAGAATATTAAACCTCAGTAGGTAGATATTGTGAATTTCCTCTATAAGGATAGTCGGTATTTGTTATAGACAATTTGGTCTACTGAAAAACTGTAGAGTGTAGATAGACTATATGGGTTTTAAAGACTGTGTGGCTGAATTCCTTTAGGTATTCTACAATTCAAAAATCTCTATATTATATTGCTAAGATAATGAGAGGATTAACTTAATACCAATTCACTTAGTAGCAAGAGCAATAAATTCATGTCCTTATTTTATGTCAAAGTTCATACATCATCGGTTTCCCACGCCCAAAAATAAAATTACATACATATATAAATTAGTACATATTATGTATTGAGTAATATCAGTAATATAAAAAAAACTGCTTGTCATATTATGTAACAGAACTGTCAAGCCAGTCTGTCGTCGACGCGTCCGACTGCTCTCCAACGGATGTGTTGTTTTTAGCTTACATTACACTGAAAACAAAAGGAAATATGCCGATTGATATAGAAATGCTATACAAAAAGTTGAATGTCTTTTTTTTTTTTTTTCTATCCTTGCCTTTTTTTCTACCACCTACCATTGTAATTTAATAAGCTTGTTACCTTTTGCCCAGGTTGCCTGGAAGAGATCACTTCTAAGTGATAAGGCCGCCTAATAAACTAAGTATACTGTTTTTTTTTTTTTTTTTGTTATGTATATTAGCAATAAGTTTTCTATGTATAATTGTATAGTTTTATTGAAGAGTAAAATAAAATAAATAATAAAATAATGTCCAATGACGCTATGAAAATAATGTGAACAAGAGCAAACATAGATACACAGAAAATATTTCAATCTTACTATAAATTTATATATTATGTGGAACCACCAGTTTTTGGATGATTAGATGTGTAAGCATATTTTAGCGTAATTGTTATGCTTACACATCTAATCATCTTAAAACGACGACGCTAATTTTAGAAAAAAAACCGTTTTTTTTTTTCAGTTAATCTGTAGATCAGAATGTGTCCATGTGTGTAATTTTGTGGGACAGTTGCAACTTGGTGTTTATTTAATACATTTAGTTATAAAAATAGTTAATTCATAATTAGAATATCTATGTAAAATTTCATTTTGTCTTTTTCGTTCTAGTCTTTTCTACCTAATCGTTGATAGGATATTCAAATGCAGTCTTAAAATAAATATTCAATTCTTCAAAGAGCTCACAATGATATACGTCAATCGACACATCGACGACAGACGCAAAAATAAAATCTAAAAACAAACAGAAGAATATTATAGTTCACACTCGTGTTGACAAAATGCTTAAAATAACACTTTTGTTTCGTCATGTGGAATTCTTAGAGCTATTTTTTCGGCACTATATAAACTTTAGTGTTATTATATACTTACTTACTCTATTTTATATAATATTCAATACAAAAGTTATATTATAGAAAAATAGATACTTATAAAATAGGTAATACTTATAGGTATCTTGCCCACGATCTTTGAATTTCAAGAAAATTTTACGCAATATCTACGCCCTTCGTTCGATCTATAGGCATTGAAATATTCATCAAAAAATTAAAATGTGTACGAAATAATTACACATTAAGAAACGACATGTAGCATTTCCGGTAGTCATAGTTTCCAGTTTTCATAGCGTCACAATCACAACTCACACGTCCTAAAATTTCCCTGAAAAGGCTCAAATAATGAAATCCAAAAATACAACGCATTCCTACGCTTAACTTCCGTTTAACGGGCAGGACATTGTTTAGGTTGTTTCTTTTAATTTCCACAATATGAATGGAGCTAATGACTCGGCTGTGCGCATACGTCTAACGGTCGGGCTCATTCATCAGAACTGTCAGCGACATCTATTGACAGTTGACTCCTGTGTCACGCCCGCTCGCCGCTTGGCTGACATTTCTTGTTCTGTTACGAATACGGATTTTTTTGTATATTCCAAAAATAGATGATTTAAAAAAAAAACAAGAATAAGGAATAGATATCTTAGTAATTTTGGTATTTATAAATAATATTTTACGTATAGCCGACTTTAATCATTAATTTTACCATTGCATTTATATGTAAATATTTTATTCATCTAAACAATAACTTCTTCCGTTACATAAAAAAATGTTTTATAACAACCCAATAAGTATGCTACATACCTATTAGACGTATATCCTTTTAGTTTTATCGATATTCGTCTTTTTTAACTAGCAGTACTATACAGCTCTCACACATATTATTAGTCCTTACCAAAACCACGTTACGTCATTAGTAGGTAAGGAAGTCGGAAAATTATTCATCTTTTGAACCCTTCGTCGGCAACAAACATAATACTTACCGATAAGAATGTTAAAGAAAAATAAACCATTATAATATCATCAGTCATGGCTACCCCGCGGTGGGCAGGTCAGCGGCTGAGAAAAAAACCTTACAATTCTGAGTCGAATTCAAATGAAGAATGATTCATTTATGAAAATAAAATGACAGATTGAATGGATGTGGCAACACAATGGTGACGGCGGCTACTGTGGCCAGCGCTTTGTGCCACGTGCTAGCGGCGAGCGGCGAGCGCCTGCTGGGATTTGGTACTTTAATGTACCTGCGTTTTTAATCTGTATGCATATAATCCTTGCTTAATATAACCAAAGAACAAGTTTCTAAATAACTTTCGATTAAAAATATCGAGCGCGAAAGATTTTCATTCAAAACGCCTTATAGGTATTTATAAACCTGAAAACTTTAATTTTCACTGTTTATCAATTTTGCTCTTAAATCACTCACAAATCACATCATTGAAAAAAATCATTGATCTTCACAGTAAGTAAAATACACATAATCTTCTACAGACTTATTAAAATAAACGACGTGTTTACTAATACCTCATAAAAACGACATAAAATATGTTCGACATTTAAGCGTTTGACCTTATCTCGTAAAAATGGCAATTACTCGCTACCCCAGAGTGAGTCCGCGAGTTAGTGAACTCCAAACACTAAGAAAGAAGGAACGGGCAATGAAATTAAAAATATGTCTTAAGGGCAATTAGCTTTAACTTTTACAGTAAGTGCCCTATCTGCTCGCCGCACCCTCGCGCTTTTCAATTGTGGGGAACGGCCAGCTTTTCAGTTTGAGTGAATTTTATGGACTCCATTCGCGTTTTACAAGACTTCACTTAACCCTACTCATTTACTTATTAAAATAAAATCATAATGTGCTCTTATAGACGAAAATTATAACCATTAATAGCTAGCTTAACTCCATCTTGCATATTTTCAAGCTTTATTTTAAGAATTACAAAGGGTAACTGCAACAACAGATTGGATAGAATAACAGATATCCCAGTCACGATGAACAAAACATAAGTGGTCGACAACTGAGGGTGGAATTAGGTAAAAATTCTTAGCTGGTAGCGCATTGACGGAGTGTTTAACAATAAATTTCCATTTATAAAGCCGCAAGCGGTGCGGGGGAGCAGCTTCCGACACTTTTTTCCTTTATTTCCTTGAGGCCGGGGTACCACCCCACCATCGCCGAATTAAAACGTTCGCCAGTTTTATTCATGTAATTACGAGTCATGTTTGAATTTATTGTGCACTTTTGATTTTTTTTTCAATCTTTGTTTTCCAAAAGATTTGGTGCAGTCTGCAAAACTTGAACATCAAATCCAATTCGAACTGAAATCACAGAATACATAATAGTAGCTAAACGCTACAGAACGGACACTCTCC
>CAJQZM010042274.1:0-53886 GCA_907164665.1 Colias nastes | reverse complement strand
ATTGCGACGGCCCTTGCCCTTGATCGTCAGATGGCCGTTGCCCTTGGTATCGGTTTCGATGCTGGAATGGGTCGTCTCGGTAGCGATGCGGTTATCCGTATCGTAGGTGCGCATCGACAACAGCAGGAACATGATATCCTTGCGGTTCAGATCGATGGCCATATCCAGAGGCGTCTGGAACAGGACGTTTTTCGCACTCATATCGGCACCGCGGTTGAGCGCTTCTTTCGCGGCGTTCAGCGAGCCGCGATTGATGGCATCGAAAAGCGCCTCGGTGGGGTTGAGGTCCACACTGGCGTGTCCGGCATCCTGCTCCTGTGAATCGGCGCCCGGCAGTGCCGACGGCGGCGCAGCGGCTTTTGCTGCACGACGGGCCTCTGCCTTCTTCTGGGCTTCCTCGGCTTCCTGTTCGGCTTCCGCATCATCGGCAGACTGCGCATGAGCAGCATGCCAGGGCACGAAGAAAACCGGCGACGCAGCAAGAGCTGCTGTCAGCATCAGCGGGAAGAATCTTGGGACATTCATGTGACGTCTCGGATGGCGCATGGTTTGACTATAAAGGATCGTTAACACGCTGGCGACTCCCTATCGGCGGCGAAGCCGGCCTTCACGCCACCAGCCCAGAAAAAGAAGGACGAGCACGCCAACCAGTGCGAGCCAGGATGGACAGAGTGCGGTCAGTCGGCTCGATGAGGCAACAGGAACGAGCTGACGCGGAAAGCCGATCCAGCCCGATCCGGTGCTGGGGCCCGAGACGATCTGCCTGATCTGCGGGATGGCGCTCGCCTGATCTATCCAGCGCAGCGAACCGTGCGACTGGCTTGCGAGAGGAACAAGGATGCTCGATGTCGCACGCAGATCCGAATACTCCATCGGGTTGCGCGATGCCTCGGCAGCCGTGGCCATCAGATTGTCTTGCCGGACAGTCCACAGGCCTTCCATCCCATTCGTCGAAACGCTGGCTGCAAAAACGCCATGGCCCTCAGGGTGAAGCGCGACTTTCGCGATATGGCCATCGGGCGATGTCACGAGCGCCGGGGCATCGAGACGCTCCGTATTGCTGTGGCGCTCGATATGCAGGCTGTTATCTGCGATTGCCGCGCGCAGCCGGTTTTCCTCCAGATCGGGCTCTTTCATCAGCCAGTGCGACAGCCGTTTCAGCAGCTCTGCCTGCGGACCGCCTCCGCCCTCGCCACGCGACCAGAGCCAGAGCTGGTCGGACAGAAGAAGGGCGACGCGACCTTTCTGGACCTTGTCCAGAACCAGAAGAGGCTGCTGTCCGGGACCGTTGAGCAGGGCCGTACCATGAACATGATCCGACCCCAGGGCGCGGTACCAGGGGCCCCAGGGCTGCGGCAGGCCGGCAGTGACAGGATGGCGTCTGCCCGCTTCTGTAAGCTGGGGTACGAAACGCTCGTCGATGACCCCGCTACTCGGCACATGGGCAGGCAGGATATCGGCCAGGGGCGTGTCCTGCAGCGTACCGTCCTCGGTGAATTCCGGACCGGCCGTCAGCAGCAGGCCACCGCCCTCGCGCACGTAATCGGCAATATTGGCGAGATAATCCTGAGGCAGAATTCCCGCATTGTGGAATCCGTCGAGGATGATGAGATCGAACTGCTTGATCCGGTCCTGGAACAGCTCCTTGATCGGGAACGGAATCAGGGCGAGATCGGAAAGCGGTGTGCCATCGTCCTTGTCGGGCGGCCGCAGAATGGTGAAATGCACGAGATCGACCGAGGGGTCGGCCTTGAGCAGGCGCCTCCAGACGCGCTCTCCCTGATTGGGTGTGCCCGATACGAGCAGCACTTTCAGCCTGTCGCGCACGCCGTTGATACGTACGAGCGCATTGTTGTTGCGCGTGCTGACTTCACCTGCGAGCGGCCCGGCCGTCAGGGTCACGAGCATTTCACCGGGGCGACGGACCGGCACGCTGATATCGACCGGTTCGCCTGACAGCGCGTCGATGGTGCGTGGCGGCTCTTCACCCTGATTGAGCGTCAACGTGACAGGCTGTTTCGCACGCGCGCCCAGATCGTCCACGACGACCCGTATGGTGGCCTCCTTGCCGACAAGCGCATAGGGCGGGGCCTGCAATACGCGCAGACGACGGTCCGTTTCCTCACCCTTGCCGGTCAGCAGGACATGGAGCGGCAGGGTCTTGCCGTCACGCGTGAAGATACGGGGCAGGGCAGAAGGCGTGTCATGCACCATGCCATCGGTCACCATGATGGCACCGCTGAAACGTCCC
Source organism: Colias nastes (assembly GCA_907164665.1). Lineage (NCBI taxonomy): Eukaryota > Metazoa > Arthropoda > Insecta > Lepidoptera > Pieridae > Colias > Colias nastes. The sequence goes on along the minus strand of CAJQZM010042274.1, from coordinate 51,635 downwards.
GGTGGAAAATCGGCCTGATCGATGGCATCGAACAAACGTGTGCCGTGACCTCCACCGCCCTGTACCGTGAGCGTATGCAGGGTCAGCCCCGGCAGGTCATGGGCCGATTGCTGCAGGCGCGAGGCGATTTTCTCGGCTGTGTCCAGACGGTTGCGCAGTGCCATCGAGGGGGAATGATCGACGACGAGCAGAACATCCTGAGGAGAGGGTTCGAAGAACGGGCGGCTCAGACGCGGCCCGCTCAGCCATAGCAGAACGAGCAGGAGGGCCAGAACGCGCGCCACGCTGCCCGGTGCGCGACGCAGTATGGCATAGGCACCCAGAACCGCGACGAGCGCTGCAGACGCTTCGAGCATCCAGAGAGGAACGAGCGGCATGAAGGTAAGATGGCTCATTGTTCCATCCTCTTCAGGAGTTCGGGAACGCGCATCTGGTCGGCCTTGTAATTGCCGGTCAGGGCATAGAGCAGAAGATTGACGCCAAAGCGATAGGCCTGCGTACGCTGGTCTTCGCCACCGGGGATGACGGCATAGGGCGTATTGCCCTGCGCATCCATGGCCCAGGCATGGGCCCAGTCCCCTGCGCCGATAATGATCGGGCTGACATCGTCATTGCTGTCGTCGCCACTGCGCGCCACCCAGACGGGCAGGCCCTGAACGCGACCGGGGAAGTCGTGCAGGAGATAGAAGCTGTGGGCGAGCACATGGTGATCGTCGAGCTTCGAGAGCGGCGGTACGACCAGACCCGCCGTTGCACGCCGGAGTGCGGACCGCATCTGCCCTTCATCCTGCGTGGACAGGTCGGAGCCGACCCCCCTGGGTGTCGAGCATCAAGATGCCGCCATGCGCCATGAAGCTGTTCAGCGCGGCAGAGCGCTTCGCATCTTCCTGCACATCGTCGGTGATCGGCCAGTAGATCAGCGGGTAAAAGGCCAGATCGTCCTTGCCTGGCACCAGGCCATCCGGATGACCCATAACGGCCGATGAACGATCGGTGGCGTAATTGGACAGGCCTTGCAGGCCCTCTTTCGAGGCCTGGTCGATATCGTCATGTCCGGTCAGGATATAGCCCAGCCGCGTTTCGAGTGCAGCACCGGGCACGATGCCATGCGTGACCGCTTTGGGGGCCGATCCTTCATCTTCATCCTGCGCTCTGGCCTGTGCGAGCGGGTAGAGAGTGACGAGAGCGACAAGCGCGATCATGGTGATGCGCCCGAGCAGTCCGCGCAGCCAGAGAGCGATCAGGAAATCCGCAATCAGGATCAGGAAGCCCGCTCCGACAAGCAAGGGCGCCAGAGCGCGGTCCGGCGAGACACGATCAGGCGTCAGGCTTTTGCCCAGAAGCGGCTCGGGCATGAGGGCTGGCAGATGACCGCCAAGATTGAAAGCCTTGCGCGCCAGATGAGGCCCGTAATAGCCGGGCGGGTGCTGCACATCGGGCATGGTCGTCGCCAGTGCACGCGCCAGAATCGGCCGGGCGGCTTCAGGCGGCGCAACGAGCTGGCCATGAGCGTCGAGCATGGAGAAGGGAGCGAGCTGACGGGCCGCATTATCGGTCTGCTGACCCATCGAACGATCGACAAGGCGCTCGAGCATGGCCGGAAAGAGACCTGATAATGGCAGGCTCGACCAGTCTGCCGTGCCTGTCACATGAAACAGGACGAGCTCTCCCTGACCGAAGGCGCTGGCTGTCACCAGAGGCGTGCCATCGCTCAGACGGGCCCAGACATGCGTACCCAGATCGGATGTCGGTTCTGCAAGCACCTGACGTGTGACCGTGACCTCTTTCGGCAGGGCAAGGCCGTTGAAGGGAGAGTGCTCGGCAAAATCCGACAGAACCTGTGGTTTGCCCCAGGACATGGGGCCGCCAAGCTGCCTCATGCCGTTCATCAGGGGCACAGGCAGAAGCGTTTTGCCCATGTCGTGCTGCGCGGCCTGCGGATCAGAGGCAAGAACGGGACCAGCGAAGCGGATGAGCACGCCGCCATGGCGCACCCAGTCGGCCACAAGATGACGTGTCGCTTCATCGCCCAGTGTTCCGTCGGTTGCCACGAGAACAGAGAGCTTCTGTTTGAGAAGCGCCGGGAGAGGACCGCGATGGAGCTCACCGACGCCCTTGATAGCCTGAGCAAGGAAAAAAACCCTGGCCTGTAAGGGGCGTGTCCTGTGTGCCCGGTGTGACCAGACCGACAGGATGACGGTGCTCGCCTTCATCCAGCAGGGCAATGGCGGAGGGACCGGGCAGGGGCGCCGCATCGTCCTCGAGAACGATTCTGGCGGCACGGTTGCGCAGCAGGGGCGGTAAGGGAATATCGGTCAGGTGATTTGCGCTGTCCGAGAGCGGTACGACGGTGAGCGTTCCACCATTCTCTGCTCTCACACGCAGTTTCAGTGGGCGAGCCGGGCAGGGCAGACCGCTTGCCGTGACAGAAAGGGCGGAATTGTCCCCTTCATGGGCGGCGAGCAGCACCGTATCGCAACCGGGCCAGCGCATATCGCGTATGCCAGCCCCGAATCCGGTAATCGCTTGCCTGAGCGCAGTGTCCGCCCCGGTCGCCACGCCATCGGAAAGAAACACGAGAACGGGCAGGACGTCGTTCGATGCCGTATGCGACAGCGTGTCGAGAATATGGGCTGTACTGAGGCGATCGGACGGCCATGAATGGGGTGAAAGCCCCAGCAGGCGTTCTTCGAAACGGGCGCGATCCTTCGTCGTGAAGGGGGCTGCCATGCTGCCATCCGGATCGGGAGCGGACAGAACGAGCGTGACGGCATGACCGGCGCGAAAGCGCTGTTCCGCAAGGCTGCGTGCGGCGCGCAGTCTCTCCTGCCAGTGCGGGACGGCGGCCCAGCCATTATCGAGTGTCAGAACCAGATCGCGATCGATCCCGGTTGTGACGCTGCGCCCGAGCCAGATTGGCTGGGCAAGACCGAGCACCAGCAGGGTAACGGCCAGCAGGCGCAGAACCAGCAGCCACAGGGGCGAGCGCGCGGTATCGGATCGCCCGGGAACGAGACGGCGGAGAATTTCGAGGGAGGGGTAGCTCTGGGTTTTCGGTGGTGGCGGTGTCGCCTTGACCAGCCAGTACAGGAGCGGCAGCGCGGCGAGGCCGAAGAGCGCAAGGGGAGAGAGGAAAATCATGAATGCAGCTTTCCCCCGCTGAGGCGCGCATAAAGGGACAGCAGGGCAGGCATCAGGGGCTGATCGGTATGATGAACTGTAAAGCCCGCACGATGAGCCCGGGCGAGTGCCGTCATCTGTGCAAGATGAGCATGCATTTCGCGTTCGTAGGAATCTCTCAGTGTCTCGACCGCAGGAAGGACGAGCGACGCCTCGTTTTCCAGGCTGTCGAAGGCGATGCGGCCTGCATAGGGCAGGTTACGCTCCGCCGGGTCCAGAATGCAGAACAGTTCGGTACGCGTCGGACGGGCAGCGATATCGCGCAGCAGACGCTCAAGGATTTCCGGTGGAAAAAGGAAATCGCTGACAAGCACGAGTTGCCCGAAAGGGCGTAGCGCATCCAGTTGCGGCAGTGGGTCGGCCCGACCGGATAGCAGGTTCTGGGCAAGACGCGGCAGGGAATGGGGCCCACTGAGCGAACGCCCCTGCTCCAGGCCGTTGAGCAGCGCAACACGCTCGCCCCCATGAAGGGCGGCCGCTGCCACGGCAAGCGTTGCCAATCGCGCCTGACTGCGCTTTTCCGGAAGGTCCGCGCGCGAACGCCAGACCATGGAGGGGGACGGATCGCACCAGAGGGAGAGAAGCTGCGCGCCCTCAGCCTCGCGTTCGCGCACCCAGAGCTGGTCGCTGCGTGCCGACTGACGCCAGTCGATGCGATGGGCGGGCTCATGATCGTGAGCGGGGCGGTACTGCCAGAAATCCTCACCCGCACCGGCACGATGCTGGTGGTGAAGGCCGGTGCGCAACTGTCTGCCGATACGGTCGGCTTCAACGACCAGCGAAGGCAGGAGAGCTTCCGCCTGAGGAACGAGCGTACCGATCGCATCGTCCGGCCCCGCACCCGGGCGGGACGACGCCGTGGTGGCATGACCCCGACGTCGCCACTTCGAGAAAAAACCACTCACGGTCAGAGAAGTGCCTCGACAGCCGAGGCGATGAGGGTTTCGACACGCATCCCCGAAGCACGCGCCGAGAAGCTCAGCGCCATGCGATGCGCCAGAACCGGTTCTGCCAGCTCGGCAAGATCGTCCAGGCTTGGCGTCAGGCGGCCGTCGAGCAGCGCCTGTGCGCGACAGCTGAGCATGAGTGCCTGAGCCGCGCGCGGTCCGGGGCCGTATAACAGCGCATCGGCAATCTCAGGCTTATAGGCTGTCTCGGGGCGCAGGCCGCGCACGAGGGTCAGAATGGCCTCGACCACCTTCTCCCCAACCGGAAGGCGCCGCACAAGCGCCTGTGCGTCGATCAGTGCCTGCGGTGAGAGGAGAACCGGTACTGGCGCAACAGCCGCCCCCGTGGTCTGGAGCAGCATGTCCCGTTCGGCATCGCGTTCGGGAAAGCCCAGGGAAATGCGCAGCATAAACCGGTCGAGTTGCGCCTCGGGCAGAGGATAGGTGCCTTCCTGCTCGATCGGGTTCTGTGTGGCCAGAACATGGAAAGGCCGGGGCAGCGGATGATTGGTGCCTGCCTGCGCCACTTCGTATTCCTGCATGGCCTGGAGCAGCGCCGATTGCGTGCGCGGGCTGGCGCGATTGATTTCATCTGCGAGCAGGAGCTGCGTGAAGATCGGGCCTTTCACGAAGCGGAAAAAACGCCTGCCGTTCTCGTCTTCATCCAGAATATCGCTGCCGGTAATATCGGAGGGCATGAGATCGGGCGTGAACTGGACGCGTCGCGTATCCAGCCCCAGCACGCGTGCTGCCGTACTGACAAGCAGGGTCTTTCCCAGGCCGGGAGCACCGATCAAAAGCGCGTGACCGCCCGAGAGGATCGTGACCAGCAGTCGGTCGATCACATCGCGCTGCCCAAGCACGACCTGACCGATTGCGCCCCGGACAGCACCGAGTTGCGCCGTCAGACGCTCCGCGAGGGCGAGGTCTGCCTGAGGATCGGCGGAGAAGGAAGAAAGATCATTCTGGCTCATATTTGCCAATCTGCCAGTTCCGGGGGTTTCATCAAGCCATAAGACGACCCAACTTGCAGCATGAGACCACTTTTTGGACCGCGAGCGGAGAGAGCGTTGAGGGACGGTGTGACAAATCAGGCGTCAGGCTGCGCAGAGCGGCTCACGACACAGGAAGTCGATTGCCGGACCGGGATGACCGACAGGTCCCCGCATCATGACCTGCTGCATCATGAGGGCGTCGATGGAAGTGGCTTGCCGGACGCTGGGGAAGCAGGACAGCCGCCAAGAGCCCTGCCTTTCGTCATCAAGCGGGATGGAACCTGGCTTTATCGCGGGTCGCCCGTACGGCGAAAGGAAATGCTGTGCCTGTTCGGATCGATGCTGACCCGCGATGCGCAAGGGGCATTCTGGTTGCGTACCCCGACTGAATCCGGTGTCATTCAGGTCGAGGATGCGCCATTTATCGTGCGTGAACTCGATTTTCGGGGCGTGTGCGGGCGTCAGCAGAATCTGTGCCTGCGCACCAATATGGACGAGCTTCTTTGCGTGGGCCCTTCTCATCCGCTGATCGTCGACTGGGACCGACCGCCCTGCGAGGATTGCGCCGCCATTCCCTATGTGCAGGTGCGTCGTGGGGAAGGCGACCAGCCTATCCTCGCGCGGCTTTCACGCCCGGTCTATTACGAGCTGGTGGCTCTCGCCGTACCGGGCCATGTTGGCTGTAGGCCCTGTATGGGCGTATGGAGCCACAACCAGTTTTTTCCGCTCGCGCCGATGCCCGCCCTTCAGGACTGAGGTCAGGCGCGCTGCCCTCGTTCTTGCCGGGACCGCCGTGACCATTCTCGACCGACTGACCGACCGCAAGGGTCTGGAGCGCCTGTGGACGATCTTGCCTCATTCACGGCTCGTCGGCGGCTCCGTTCGCGATCTTCTTCTTGCGAACGGGCATGCGGCAGGGGAGCAGATTCATGATCTCGATCTTGCCACGCCCGAACCCCCGGAAGACGTACAGGCGAAACTGAGCGGCGCCGGAATCAAAACCATCCCGACCGGATTGTCGCACGGCACGGTGACCGCGGTGATCGATCGTATTCCTTTCGAGATTACCACGCTGCGACGCGACGTCTCGACAGATGGGCGCCATGCGCAGGTCGTCTGGACGAACGACTGGGCAGAAGATGCGGCGCGGCGCGACTTTACGATCAATGCCATGTCCTGCGATCGCCACGGGGCGATCCATGACTATTTCAACGGACAAGACGATCTGGCGTCGCATCGCGTGCGCTTTGTCGGCGAGGCAGGCAGGCGTATCGAGGAAGATGCCCTGCGTATTCTGAGGTTTTTTCGCTTCGATGCCCGTTTTGGTACGGATCGTCCGGATGAAGAAGCGATGGCCGCAATCATGTCGCATGCCGACCTGATCGACGGGCTTTCGGCGGAGCGTCTGGCAAGCGAGATGCTTCGTATCCTTGAAGGACCAAACCTCATTCGCACCCTGCTTCTGATGAAGCAGGCGGATATTCTTGAGCGTATCGTCCCCCATTCCCGGATTGCGCGTCTCGAACGGGCACTTGCTTATGGCGTGCCTTCCGATGGGACGCTGCGTCTCGGCCTTTTAAGCGATGCGCCAGATCTGGCAGAAAAGCTGCGTCTGTCCGGCAAGCAGGCCCAGCGACTGGCCGGCATGAAACCGCCACGCAAGGGTAAGGCAGAGGTGAAGGCAGGTGCGGGTGAAAGTGCCTGCGTCGGATATCCCGTGCTTTTCCCCGGACTTGACGAGACGGCACTACGTGTCCTGCTTTCCGGCCATACGCGTCAGGCACTTGTCGATCGCAGCTGGTACGAACAGGCAATGGCGACCGATGGAGCGCAACCCGACGCAGAACAGGTCGATGCGTCATGCTCTGGCGGAATGCGACAAGACAGCGATGCGCGACCTTCTGACTGGAACGATCTGCGTGAGCGGCTTGAGGCGATGGAAATGCCGGTTTTTCCGCTCGCCGGGCGTGACGTGATCGGGGCAGGCGTTCCTGCGGGCCCGAAAGTGGGGGCGGTGCTCTCCGGGCTGGTCGCCTGGTGGCGTGCGCAGGGCTGTCGTCCCGACCGGGTGGCCTGCCTTGCAGCCCTGAAAGAACAGCTGCCTCTTTTCGAGCGTGACGGGGGGGCGGTAAACGGCAGGAATGAAAACAGCCCAGTCCGCCACATCCTTGCCCTTGCGTCGTATCGACCCTCAGGGCGCGCAGGGGCGTCAGATGCTTTTTCGTATCTGGCGCGAGGAAGTGCGCCAGCATGTCGGGCGTCTGACCGCCGTCGTGGTTCTGACGGTTCTGACTGCGGGGCTGACGGCGCTCTATCCACTGGTGATCAAACGCGCGGTCGATATGTTCGCCGAGCACGATCCGCGCATCCTGTATCAGGTTCCGGCGCTTGTCATACTGGTGACAGGGCTCAAGGCTGCCACGCAATACGGGCAGACACTCTCTGTGCAGGGGCTCGTGCTGGCTGTGATACGCGGGCTGCAGTCGCGCATGTTCTCGCATGCGCTGAACACCGATATTGCGCGTATCGAGAAAGAGGCCCCAGCCCAGTGGGCGGCGCGCTTTACCACGGATGCCGTGTCGATACGCGAAGCCATGATCCGTGCGGTCAATGCGCTGGGCGATGTGGTGACGGTGGTCGGCCTCGTGGCATCCATGGTCTATACAGACTGGGAACTGAGCCTGATTGCGCTCGTGCTTTATCCGATCGCGGCATTGCCGATCCAGAAGCTCGGCAAGCGTGTCCGTCGTGCTTCGGGTGGTATGCAGGAGCAGATCGGTGAGACCGCAACCCTGCTCAACGAGAGCTTTGCTCTGGCGAGACAGGTGCGCGTGTATCGTATGGAAGAAAGCGAGGCGAAGCGTGTCGACGGGTCTCTCGACCTGTTGCACAATGCCTTCTGGCGTATTTCGCGTGGGCGTGCCCGTGTCGACCCCGTTCTTGAAGTGCTGGGTGGGACAGCCATTGCGGCCGTGCTGGGTTTTGCCGGCTGGCGTGCTGCCATGGGTGGAGCGACACTGGGCGATTTCACAGCCTTTATCGCGGCACTATTCGCCGCTTCGCGCCCTTTGCGTGCCCTCGGGTCGCTTAATGCTGCTTTGCAGGAAGGGCTGGGCGGTCTGGAGCGCGTGTTTTCCGTGATCGACGAGCCACCCGCCGTGGCAGAGCGCAAGGACGCCCGCGGTCTGCCTCCCGGTCATGGCCGTCTGGTTTTCGATCAGGTCGGGTTCGTTTATCCGGATGGGCGCGCCGGATTGCGTGCCCTGAGTTTCGATGTGCGTCCGGGCTGGACGGTCGCGCTTGTCGGGCCCTCGGGGGCTGGCAAATCCACGGCGCTGTCACTGATACCGCGCCTGCACGATGTGACGACAGGCGGCATTCTGCTCGATGGCGTCGATCTGCGCGATCTCAGACTGGCCGATCTGCGTGATTCGATTGCCTATGTCAGTCAGGATACGACGCTGTTCGACATGTCCGTGCTTGAGAATATCCGTATCGGTCGCCCCACTGCCAGCCGTGCCGAGGTTGAGGATGCCGCTCTCGCTGCGGCCGTCGACTTTGCCGATACGCTGCCGCAGGGGCTGGATACGCGTGTAGGGCCGGGTGGGCAGCGTCTCTCGGGTGGGCAGAGGCAGCGTGTGGCGCTGGCGCGTGCCCTGTTGCGCGATCCCCGCCTTCTTCTGCTGGACGAGGCCACCAGTGCGCTGGATTCCGAAAGCGAGGCCAAGGTGCAGGCCACGCTGGCCGATCTTCGACGCGATCGTACGACGATCATCGTGGCACATCGTCTCTCGACCGTGAAAAGCGCCGATCTGATTATCGTCATGAGCGAAGGCGCAGCCGTCGAACTTGGCACCCATGCAGAGCTTCAGGCCCAGGGCGGCCTCTATGCCCGTCTGGTGCGTAACCAGTCGCTCGATCTCGATCCCGTTCCTGTCGCGCCGATGCCCCGAGAGACATCAGACGAGACGGCGACCGGGGAACTGCGCGTCACGACGCCGTAATCCAGTCACGTGGGCGGGGGCGTTTGAAAGCCCACAGGAGCGTTTGTGAGAACGTCCGCGCAGGAACGCTCTGTCAGGCTTCGGCGTGATCCGGAACCGGGACAGGCCGTGCCTTGCTCGCGGCCTCAGAGCGGCGGTGCAAGAGCCGAGAGCGTCGGCAGGATCTGCTCGTAAAGCGGGCGTTTGAAGCCAAGATTATAGCGCGTGATCTCGCCGGGGCGTACCCATTCCCAACGGTCGAACTCGGCAGGTTCGCTACCGTCGCCGGCAAGATCGATGGCGTCATCGCTTTCGACCATGCGCATGGCAAACCAGCGCTGCGTCTGACCGCGATACCGGCCATGAAGTGCCTTGCCGATCAGGTGAGCGGGCAGATCGTAGGAGAGCCATCCGGGATAGCTGCCGAGCATATCGGCATGGCGCAGTCCTGTTTCCTCGCGTAATTCGCGCAAGGCGGCTTCTTCAGGCGTTTCATTGTCATCAATGCCACCCTGAGGGCATTGCCAGACATCGCGAAGATCGGTGCGTCTGGCGAGAAAAAGCGCGCCTTCACGGTTGAACAGCATGATGCCGACATTGGGGCGATAGGGGAGTGAGTCCGGATCGATCATGGTATGGGGCTCGGCGTGAGGCTCATAGAGAACCGGCCCCGCAGAGGGGGCCGGTCGTCGGTCAGTGTTGCTGGGGGGATGCAGGCGGCGTTGCCTGAGGGGCTGCCGGTTTCTGATCCTTTTTCTCGACCGGCTTGTCTGCTGCGGGCTGTCCCAGCGGCAGAGCCTCATCCGGGAGGGAGGCCATGGCACGGACCACACGCAGGCCCTGTTGCAACTGGAAGTCCGTTGCAGGCTTTGCCGGGTCGAAACGGGGCCAGTTATCGGCAGGCATGTGGGGGATGCTGGCCGCGATGGAAGGCAGATCCGTGCGCGGAGGAGCCTTGTTCTTGTTGCCGCCCGTATTGGTGATGATATGGGCCAGATCGGCTTCACGATAGCCGTAGCCATCGTCGTCCTTGCTCTCCTTGACCATGATATCGGGCACGATGCCCAGCGCCTGGATCGAGCGTCCCGATGGCGTGTAGTAACGCGCTGTGGTCAGGCGCACGGCGCCGTGTCCGGGCACGGGGATGAGCGACTGCACCGAGCCCTTGCCGAAGGATTTCTCGCCCACCAGAACGGCACGACGATGATCCTGCAAGGCACCGGCCACGATTTCGGATGCCGAAGCCGAGCCGCCATCGATCAGTACCACGATAGGCAGCTTGCCGGTAATGTCGGTGCCCTTCGCATCCCAGCGTCGGTTATTCTCGGCATGACGCCCGCGGATCGAGACGATCTCGCCTTCAGGGATGAAATCGTCACTGACGGCAATCGCCTGATCGAGCTTGCCGCCCGGGTTCAGACGCAGATCGAGCACAAGGCCCTTCAGCTTGTTGCCGGATTTGGCCTTGAGCTTCTCATAGGCTTCATGCAGCGCCGTTTCGGTGTCGTCATCGAACTCGGAGATGCGGATATAGCCGACGTCGCCATAAAGCGCCGAGCGAACCACCTGAACATGCACGATTTCGCGCGTCATGGTGATCTTGAGCGGCTTGGGCTCTTTCGCGCGGATGATGGTCAGGGTGATCTTGGTGCCCGGATCGCCACGCATCTTGGTGACGGCCTGATCGAGCGTGAGGCCTTCGAGCGACTTGCCGTCGACCTCGGTAATGTAATCGCCCGGTTTCAGTCCGGCGCGAGAGGCAGGCGTGCCGTCGATAGGCGATACAACGCGGATATGACCGTTCTGCTGCTGGACCTGTACGCCCAGACCGCCGAACTTGCCGCTGATCTGGATCTGCATCTCCTTGAACTGCTTTTCGTTCATGTAGGAGCTGTGGGGGTCGAGGCCGCCCACCATGCCATCCAGCGCGTTATTGATGAGATCCTTGTCGCTCACCGGCTCGACATATTCGGCGCGAACCAGATCGAGCACCGTGCCGAAAAGCGTCAGCAGGCGCAGGGTCTCACTGTGGTTATCGGGGTCGGCGGCGACCTCTTTCGCGAAGGCCTTGCTGCTCATCATTTGCCCGAGGCTCGGTGCCATCATGGTTTCGAGCGTCGGCCCGGCGGTGATCCCGGCCAGGAATGCCGTACCGAGCAGCAAACCAGTGCGGAGCTTCATGCAATTCATCCCTTGAATACGGCCCCGGCATTCTTGCGCCCTGGCCGATCCTGTTAGCATCTGTCTGTCAGCGCGGGGCACAGGATGGCACCGTCACCGAACCGAGAACTGAAATCTATAGCGTTGTTGACGCACTCTGTCGAAACAACACAGAATCGCCAAGGGGGATCCTTTTGCGGTCGTGCCTGCGACCTAGAGATAGGGGCCCGGATCGACGACGCGGCTACCCGAGCGAAGCTGCACGAAAAGCGGCCCCCCCTGTGCTCCCATGGCGCCGAGCGAGGCATGGCGGGCAATCGACTGACCGGTCGATACCGAAAGCTGATCGAGCCCCGAAAGCACGAAACGGTAGTGACGTCCGCAATCGAGAATGACCATGTTGCCAAAGGAACGGAACGGGCCGGCAAAATCGATCTGTCCGGCGCAGGGTGCATTGACGGCGCTGTTTGCCGCCGCCTGATAGGTGATGCCGCTCGCCGGTCCGCTTTCCGTGGTCTGATGCCATGCGGTCAGTACACGCCCGGCAACCGGTGCATGACCGCTGCTTCGCGTAATGCCCGTGCCGCCAGAGCCTGACATGGTGTTCGCCTGTGACTTGAGTGCCCGGGCCTTTGCCTGCTGGTTCTGGCGTGCCAGCGCCTTGGCTTCGGCTTCCATCCTCGCCCTGATTGCGGCCTGCGTCTTGTCTATGGCCGACAGGGCATCGTCGAGCGTGGCAGCTTTTGCCGTGGCCGCGGCGATTTCCTCACGGGCCTGTCTGGCGCGTTCCAGCGCTTCTGCCTGAAGATGGGTGGCATCGTCCATTCTGGCGGCATTGATATCGCGCAGCCGGGCTAGTCTCGCCTTTGCGTTGTCGAGGGCGGCATTGCGCTCGGCGAGGGTGCGCGCGGTCTGGTCGAGCAGGATTTTCTGGCCACGCAGATCGTCGGCCTGTCGCGTCGTGAGTTTTGTCAGACCGGCAATGAGCGCCAGACCCTGCACGGAATCATTGGCCTGTCCTGACAGGGCCACGATGGAGGCGCCGGGGTAGCGCGCTACGCGGAGTGCGACAGGCAGCATGGTCTGGAGCGCAGCGCGACGCTGGGCCAGCGCCAGACGCTGGGTTTTCTGTCGTTCGTTCAGCGTGGCGATATCCTGCGTCAGGCCGTCTATCTGCTTCTGTGTTTCGGCCAGTTCCGCCTCTGCCTGTGACGTGAGGGCAGCGAAATGACGGGCTTTTTGCGCCTGGGCCGAGGCCTCCTGCGCAGCGCGGGCCTGCTCCTTGCGCTGCGCGTCGATCAGGGCAGCCTGACTGGCCTGACGGGCAAGAAGCGCCTTCCTGTCGGCCTGAGCCTTGTCCAGCGCCTGCTGGTTGGCATTGCTTGCACCGTGATGGACATGGGGTGCAGCATTGAGGGAGCCAGCCGACAGAGCTGCGGCAACAAGGATGCCAAGCATCGGCGACCGCCATCGGCCCAACAGGCTGCTGCATGGGGCGCTGATCCCCTGCACCCGGCCTGACATCGGGTGCACAGGGAACATGACGCCCGAAGGCCGTTTGCCCTGATTGCGGTATCTGGGGGGGGAGTGGCCGGTCAAGAGCAGTAACCTGACCGGCCGGGAGCGATCAGCCGTCGATCAGGCACGTGCCGGTCATCTCGGCAGGCTGGTCGAGCTTCATCAGCGACAGGAGTGTTGGGGCCAGATCGGCCAGACGCCCGTCATGGATGGTCGTGCCCGAGGGGGCACCGTGCAGGAGTACGGGAACGCGGTTGAGCGTGTGCGCCGTATGAACGCCCCCTGTTTCGGGGTCGCGCATGGTTTCGCAATTGCCGTGATCCGCCGTGACGATCACGGCCCCTCCCATTTTGTCGAGAGCATCCACGATGCGCCCCAGACCCGTATCCACAGTTTCACAGGCCTTGATGGCGGCTGACAGCACGCCTGTATGGCCGACCATGTCCGGGTTGGCGAAGTTCAGCACGATCAGATCGAACTGACCGCTCTCGATAGCGGCAACAGCCTTGTCGGTCAGTTCGGGGGCCGACATTTCGGGTTGCAGATCATAGGTGGCGACTTTGGGCGAGGGTACCAGAATGCGCTCTTCACCCGGCAGAACGGCCTCGCGCCCACCATTGAGGAAGTAGGTGACGTGCGGGTATTTTTCGGTCTCGGCCATGCGCAGCTGCGCGCGTCCGGCGCGGGCCACCACGTCACCCAGAAGGTGGTCCATCGACTCCTTGGGGAACATGACGCTCATGAAGGGCGCCAGGGCCGAGCTATAGGCCGTCATGCCGCTGACAGCTGCGAACTTCACGACCTTCGAGCGCTCGAAGCCGTCGAAATCGGGGAAGAGCATGGCATCGAGCAGTTCGCGAATGCGATCGGCGCGGAAATTGACCGAAAGAATGCCATCGCCATCCTTCATGCCAGCATAGTGACCGATGACTGTCGGCTCGACGAACTCGTCGGTCACGCCCTTGGCCTGGCTTGCAGGCAGAACGGTCAGTGCATCGTCGGCATGGTCGCCCTTGGCAGATACGATGGCGTCATAGGCGCGGCTGACACGCTCCCAGCGGTTATCGCGATCCATAGCGTAGTAGCGCCCGCTGATGGTGGCGATAAAGGCGCCTTGCGGAAGGGCTGCAGCCAGGGTGCGGATGAACCCGTCACCCGAATCAGGGGCCGTGTCACGACCGTCCGAAAAGACATGGACAGCGACGGGGATATTGGCTGCGGCCACGATTTTCGCCAGGGCGATCATATGGTCCATATGGGCATGGACGCCACCATTGGAGACCAGGCCCATCAGGTGACAGGTGCCACCGCTGGCCTTGAGGGCATCGATGTAGGCGCAAAGAGCGGGGTTCTGCGCCAGCGAGCCATCCCGTGCGGCACGGCTGATACGCGGCAGGTCCTGCATGACGACACGCCCGGCGCCGATGTTCAGATGGCCGACTTCGGAATTGCCCATCTGTCCTTCGGGCAGGCCGACATCCTCGCCGCAGGCACGCAGATAGGCATGAGGAGAGCTGGCCCAGAGACGATCGAAATTCGGCGTACGGGCAAGGGCGACAGCATTATCTTCTTGAACGCTACTGTCACCGAAACCGTCGAGAATGACGAGCATGACGGGGCGGGGAGCGCCAGAGCTGTGAGTGCCAGAGCTGTGATTATCGGCGCCGGAATGGGATGCGGACATGGTGAGCCTCCTGCAATTTTGCGCGCACAATGCCGCATTTCCTTTCCGATGCGAACTCCGGGCAGGGTGGTCTCGTCAATTTTTGTTCGAAGCCGCGTCGGGTTCTGTCCGAAAAGGCGCGTAGCTGGAAAAGGCGGCATTGCCGCTGACGGGCAATGGCCTGCCGGTGGACAGGCAGGCCGCCTTTGCGCCGGTGGGGGTTATTCCACCAGGCAGAGTCCGGTCGTGGCCGATTGTTCGCGCAGGACGCGACACGCGCCCGTTGTCAGATCGACCGCTCTGATCGTCCCGCCCAGATCGCTGACATAGGCGGTACGCTCGGCTCTATCGAGAGCGAGGCCGATGCCCTCATCGAGCCCGCGCAGCAATACCTTGTGGTCGTGCAGCTCCTGTGCATCGATGCGCGCAATATTCAGGCTGTTGCCGTCCGGCGGTGCGCCGCGATCGGTCCAGAAAAGCCGCCCGGACTGCGGACAGACATGCAGATCGATGGGTTCGGGGAGATGATCGGCCAGCAGTTCTATATCGTCCCGATGCGAGGGATCGCCGCTCTGGGGCAGCGTCATAGGCATGCGGAAGATACGACCGATCCCGCCTTTTGGCGTTCCCTTTTGCGTCCAGTAGATATGTCCCGTCTTGAGATCGAGCGTTATGCCGACGCATTGACGCGACAGATCACCGAGATCGGCTGGGTAGGCGCCACGGCACAGCAGGGTTTCCACAGCGCTGCCATCGAAATTGCAGCGCATTACACGCATGCCTTCGCGATCGCACCAGTAGAGATGACCGTTGCTCCTGTCCGCCGCGATTTGCTTTGGGGTGACAATCTGTCCGTTTCCGACAAGCACTTCATGACCCGTGCCATCGAGACTGGCACGCTCTATCGTGCCGTCGGCTGCATTGTAGTCAGCCCCCATATTGCTCCAGTAGATCTTGCCTGCCGCCATATCGACCCAGATGCCATCGGGCGTTCCCCATCGGGCGTCGATCTGTGCGACGACCTTGCCATCCTTCGCTGAGAGCGCCGTGATACGCGGCGGAGCCGTTTCGAGTGTGTAGAGGACCGGGCTCATGATGTCTGTTCTCCCGAGGTATAATCATAAAATCCGCGCCCCGTTTTCAGGCCGAGGCGGTTTTCCGCAATCATCTTTTTCAGAAGCTGGCGTGGCTCTTCGGGAAGATTGCCGTAGGCGCTTGCATAATGCTCCTCGATCTGGAGCACGATATCGAGCCCGACGCGATCCATGGCGCGAAACGGGCCCATCGGGGTCTTCTGGGTTTCGCAATAGATGCGATCGATCACGTCGGGCGTGGCCACGCCTTCGGCGGCAACGCAGAGCGCCTCGCGCTTGATGGCCGCCCAGATGCGGTTCTCGATAAAGCCGATGCTTTCCTTGCGCGCGATATAGGGCGAAAGGCCGAGGCCTTTGAGGAATGCGGCAAGATCGTCAAGCAGTCCGGGCCGTGTGGAACCGCAGGACATGAGCTCCACCGCGCGCTGTTCGGGCGGCATCATGAAATGCATGTTCAGTACGCGTGACCTGTCCTCGACTTCGGACACCATTGTGCTTGAAGGGTAGGAGGAGGAATTGGTGGCGAGAATGGCATCGTCTGGTGCCTCTCTCGACAATCTGCCGAACAGGGCTGTCTTGAGGTCGCATTTCTCTGGCAGGGCTTCGACAACGAGCCAGGCTTTGTCGATTGCAGCCTCGAAGCTCGGCGCAATGACGATATGACCCTGTTTGCCGCCTTCAAGCGATGCGACGACACCCGGCAGGGCATCGCGTGCATAGGCCAGTCCGGCCTCCGCTGCGGTGCGGTTCGTGTCGAAAAGACGGACTTCGCCGCCTTTAGCCGCCAGCATGAGGGCAATGCGTCTGCCGAGTGTGCCAGCCCCGATTACGGCTGCAGGGCGGGTGAGAGCGCTTTTCATGACATCGGATGTGCGTGACATGTTCATCGGATACCCCTTTCGGTCGGATCGACCGGCGGTTGTCCGGCAGTCGCTCCCGATGTTCGAAGTATACGCCGCGTGAAAACCGGTTCGACTTGCAATAATGCAGACCGGTCTTGCATAAAGGCAGCGATGAGCCGAAACGAATACAGTGTTTTTGTCGCAGTGGCCGATCATCTCAGCTACACGCGGGCTGCAAAGACACTCGGCCTTCATGCGTCGAGCGTATCGCGCAGTATCGAGCGCCTCGAAGCGCGATTGGGCCTCAGCCTGATCGAGCCGGGACCGGAGGGAATGCGCCTGACCGAAGCGGGGCTGCGTATGAGCCGCTTTCTGACTCCGCTGCTCGACCGGATCGATCAGGGTGTTGCTGCGCTCTGCCATAACGAAACCTGGGGTGGCGAACTGCGTATTGCGGCACCACCTGAAATCCTGGTGTCATGGGTCAATCCTGTGATCCGCGACATGCTGGACACATATCCGGCGCTCAGCGTCTCGCTCGAGGCCAGCGTCGGTTTGCCCGATTTCAGGCGTGAGGCTTTCGATGTGTTTCTCAGCCATCGACGTGAGGCGATGCAGGAAGGCAGCTATCGCATCCGCCTGATCGGCACCTATGCGGTAGGACTTTTCGCCGCCCCACGGCTTCTCGAGGAAAGAGGTTTTCAGGCAGGTCCGGATGTCTCGGACGGAAGGGGTGTGCCATGCTGTCCAGAAGACATTGCCGGCTGGCCCTGCCTGACGCGACCGGAAGAAACGCTCTGGACGCTTATTCCCGACGATGGAGCGTCGATGACAGTCGATATGACGCCCCAGTCGCGTCTTGCAGCGACGCCCGCCCCGATCAGGATCGATTTTGCCGTGGCGGGACGCGGGATCGTTGCGGCCAGTGTCGATACCTGCCAGCCCCTTGTGCAGGAAGGGCGACTGGTCAGGATTCTGCCCGGCTACCGGCTTCCCGAGGGGACAATTTTTGCGGCACTCCCCGAAAGGCATCAACCCCGTCCGGTCGTCGGGGTTTTTCTGGAGCAGCTCATCCGGCGTGTCAGGCACAAGGCCCGGCAGACATGATGCAGCTGGCAGAACAGGCCGGGTGAAAAGGCGCGCGTCACGAAGCGTTCACACCCATGACGCGTTAAAAAAGGGGATGGTCTTGTCATGACCGTTTTGACCCCCAGCTAAGATGCATGTTCCGGCCTCGCCATTTTGCCCTGCAGGAGAGTTTATCATGAGCGACGACATCCAGATGCCCAGCTGCGGCTTGCCCCTGACCCCGGAGCAGCATCGTGTGCTGCGTGGACATGGCACGGAGCGACCCGGATCGAGCCCGCTCAACGATGAAAAACGCGAGGGTGTCTATCACTGTGCTGGCTGTGGCGAGGCACTTTTCGACTCGGATACCAAATATGAAAGCGGCAGCGGCTGGCCGTCTTTCTTCCGGCCGCGTGAGGGCATGACGGAAACGACGGTGGATAAAACACATGGCATGACGCGCATCGAAGTGCATTGTGCCAAATGCAAGGGCCATCTGGGTCACGTCTTTCCCGATGGGCCGAAGCCGACTGGCCTGCGCTTTTGCATGAATGGGGTGGCGCTGCGCTTCGAACCAAGCTGACAGCGCAACGATCTTTCGGTAAGGATGGCTTCCATGACAGCCCTCCCTTCTTCTCTGGTCGTGCTCGACCACCCGCTCGTTCAGCACAAGCTCACGCGTCTGCGTCAGGAATCCACCTCAACGGCGGGGTTCCGTCGTCTGACGCGCGAGCTCAGCCTGCTGATGTGCTACGAGGCAACGCGCGATCTCAGCACCGAGCCGGTCGAGATCCAGACGCCGCTCGAAACCATGGAAGGGCGCCAGCTCTCCGGCAAGAAGCTGTGTTTCGTCTCGATCCTGCGTGCCGGTAACGGTATTCTCGATGGCATGCTCGATCTGATCCCCGCTGCACGGGTGGGGCATGTCGGGCTCTATCGCGATCACGATACGCTCGAAGCGGTCGAATACTACATGAAGCTGCCCGATGATGTGGCCGACCGCGAATGCATTGTGGTCGATCCCATGCTGGCGACAGGCCATAGCGCCGCAGCGGCAATCGACCGCATCAAGGCCAGCGGTGTGCGCAAGATCATTTTCGTCTGTCTTCTCGCCGCGCCTGAGGGCGTCGTGTGCCTGAGCGAGCGTCACCCGGACGTGCGTATCGTGACCTGTGCTGTCGATCGCGGACTGGACGAGAAGGGTTATATCCGCCCTGGTCTGGGCGATGCGGGCGACCGTCTGTTCGGAACGCGCTGAGCATGACCAGCGAAGATATCGATGAATGGCTCGATAGCTGGATCGAGATGCATCATGCCCATTGGGGCAGCCCGGAGAAGGCGGCCGGTCTCTGTATCGCAGCTGCTGCCGAGGCAGGAATTTCCGAGCGCGATCTGAATGCGGCCTCGGGCGGCGATCTGGCGCTCTATCTGCAGGAAGAGGGGGAGGCAATTGCCGAAGCCTCCGGCGCTGCGCCAGACGGTTTCTGAAGCAGAGAGCTGTATAGGCCAAGGTGAGTGGACTGGCCTGCTCTCGATCGCTGCGTTCCGAATGGCTGAACGGCGGCGGTATGGTGTGCAGGAAGCTGACAGGAAAAAGCCCGGAGCCGTGCTCCCGGGCTTTTTTATGCCGGGCATTTTCATGAATGCCACGGCAGAGGGCGTTTCGTCGCGCCCGATAGGAAGGGTGCCGTTATTTCGGGGCCGGTCTGCGTATGATCTGCACCATATCCGCAGGTCTTGCCCAGCGGTGGAAAGCATCCTGAACCTGCTTGGCTGTCATGGCATAGACGGCATTCGCGCGCTGGTCCGGCTCGTCAAGCGGTAGCCCAAGGGTGGCGAGTTCGAGATACTGCCCTGCGATCCCTCCGAAGCTTGCGCGATCCATCGGTATGGCACGCAGGATCGATGTTTTCGCGTTTAGCAGTTCCTCGTTCGAGACTGGCGTGTTCTGCATGGTCGTAACGTTATGCAGGGCTGCGTCGCGCGCTTTTGTCGTCTTGTCCGGGTCGGAGCCATAGGTAATGACGAAAGCGCCCCGGTTGGCAGACCAGCCGAAATCGCTGCCTGCCGTATAGACCATGCCGGTGCGGACGCGCAGATCCTGCATCAGACGCGAGGCAAAGCCGGAACCGAGAATCTCGTTACCGACTTCGAGAGCGAAACGGTCGGGGTTCCTGATTCCATCTGCCACTGTCTGGGCAAGATAGACGGAGTCCTGCACGCGGCCCGGATCATCGATAACGGCTCTTGAGGGTTTGTTCTGCGGGCGCGGCGGCAGGTCGGTAACGGGTTTGGGCCCGACTGCCTTCCATGCAGCGAAAGCCTTTTCGACTGAGTCTTTCGCATGATCGGGTGTGATGTCGCCGATGACCACGATCGTCGTGAGATCGGGACGATAGGCGGCATGGTAGAAGTCCTGCACATCCTTGAGCGTCAGGGAGGACAGGCTCTGCGGTGTGGTCTCGCGCAATGACGGGTCATTGGCTGGGGCGAGAGCTTTGGAGAGGGCGCGCTGGAAACGATACCCGGGTGACTGCAGAACGCCGGCCTGTGTGGCGACTGCCTGTTGCTTGAGTATCGAAAAAGCCTGCGCCGGGAAGGCCGGGTGCAGTTCCATCTCGGCCAGGAGAGCCAGCGTCCTGTCGAAATTCGGCGTCAGGGCATTCATGGAAAAGGACATGCCACCCGATGCATCCGACGCCAGATCGTCGAGTGCGGCGGCCATGGCAAGACGGTCATGGGTAGTGCTGCCATAGAGGAACAGATCGCTCGTCAGGCCTGCAACGCCCTCCTTGCCCTTGGGCTGTTGCAGGTCGTTGTTATGACGGATGCTGCCATAAAGAACGACGGTATGGCTCACGTGCTCCGGCTGAACCAGAAGGGTCATGCCGTTGCTGAGCGTGTAGCGGGTCGGCTGCGTGAGTGGTGTCGGGGGGGGGCAGATCGGCGAGGGCCGCACTGGCCCATTCGGGCAATACGATATTCTTGCCGGGCGGTGGCAGGAGGGATTCAGGCCCCTTGTTGCTGCTGATATCGGGTGATTTGCGCCCTGAAGGTGTCAGAATGCCGGTAATGGCATGATCCGGGTCGAGCACACTGGCAGCCAGTGCATTGACCTTTTCGGGGTTCACTGCGCGATAGGCCTTTACCAGATCGGCAGGCGAGTTCAGTCCGTTATAAGCCAGAGCACTGGCCCAGCTCTGGGTCAGCTCGGTCACGCTGTTCGCCATATATTCGAGCGAGGCGATTTCCTTGCGTTTTGCGGCCTCGACCAGTTCTGCGGGAACGCCCTTGCTGCGTATCGAAGCCAGTATTCCCCGGATCTCACTCAGAAGGACTGCCGGATCCTGCCCTTTGGGGAATGCTGCCAGCGCATTGCCCACACCGGCCTGCACACGCGCATTATACGAGAAATCGGTTGCGAGCGCCTTGCCCTGGGGGACGAGCGCAAAAAGCGCCCCACGCTGGCTGGACATGACATCGGCGAGAATTTGCGCCGTGGCGACATCGGGGCTGCCTGCGCCCGGCATACGAAAACCGATGCTCAGGATGCCGGTTGCGTAATCGCTGTCGAGCGTGATGGTGCGCGCCTTGACCGGCGTGGGCGTGATGACAGGGCGGGCGGGCAGCTTGCCTGAAGGGATCGAGGCGAACTGGGCCCGTACTTTCTGCAGGGTCTCCGCCGGGTCGACATCGCCGACGATCAGAAGAATGGCGTTATTGGGCTGATACCAGCTGTCATAGAAGCTGCGCAGCAGTTTCGAGTCGGTTTTGTCGAAGGACTCCCGTGTGCCCAGGGCATCGTGCTCATACGGCGTGCCGGCAAAGAGCGCGAGATTCTGCTGGATCATGAAGCGTTCGAAAGGCATGGACAGGTCGCGCGCCACTTCCTGTTCGATCGCGCCACGTTCATGGGACCAGTCGGTATCGGTGAGCAGGACATTGCGCATCCGGTCCGCTTCGATTTTCAGCAGAACATCGAGGTAATGCGATGGAGCCTGGAAGTAATATTGCGTGGTGTCTTCTGTTGTGAAGGCATTGCTCACATTACCGATACGCGCGCTGACCGTGGAGAGCTGATCGCGGCTCAGGCCTTTCGAGCCGTTGAACATCATATGTTCAAGCGCATGGGCCGTGCCCGGAAAGCCCTCGGGCGCAGAGGCCGAACCTGCCAGATAGATCACCTGCGTCTGCACGACTGGAGAGAGACGGTCGGGCACGATCACGACGCGTAATCCGTTCGCCAGTGTCTCGCGTACCGCACTATCCATGGCCGTTGCGTTGTGAGGCGCGGAATGGGCGGCCGGTTGCGGTGCAGCCGGTGCGGCCGTTGCGGCGGAAAACAATGCAGGGGCGACAAGCAGGCTGGATGCCAGCAATGCGTTACGCAGAGGGGGCAGCACGGACATTGATCACTCCCATTCACGGTCGATTATGATGGCTGTCGATAACGGACGCCGATTATGTAACGGCGATCAGCGTAACAGCTTGGCGTGATCTGTCCATGTTCACCGGAAGGGCCGCACGGCACGGGAGACGCCTGAATGACCGGTTGCGTAAAAAACGGATGCGTTTGCGAGAGTGGCGCGGTAGATCAGCCCTATGTCTTTTGTCGAACGCGTCAATCAGGCCGATATGTGGCTGCTCGATACTGTTTTCCAGCCTGTTGCTGACAGGCTGCCCGAACGTCTGCCCGCAGCAGATCTCGGGCTGAGCCTGCAGCTCGGGGCGATCCTGTTCTATCTTGCAGCGATCGTGATTCTGAGCTTCTGCGGCTTCTCGACGCTGGGCGGTTCGGTTTTCAATATCCTGAACTGGCTCATTTTCGTGGCGTTCTTCCTCTCGATCATGCGTATGCGCCAGCTTGTGCGCCCCGGTCAGGCCAATCCACTACGCGCACTTTTGCTGGGTATGCGCCCTCTGACGATCGTGTTCCTGATCGTGTCTCTCTGGGGAGGCATTTCGCGTTCCGGCCCGCTGATGCTGGTCGATTTTTTCATGACGGCATCGAACCTGATCTTCACCATCGGGCTCTATCTGATTTCGTGCCAGCCACGTCCACCCGCACGCCGCACGAGCAAGAGCCGGGCCAATCTGACACCGATCATGGGCGGTCTTCAGGACTGAGCTGTGGACGGTGCGAGCTTTTTGCTCGTCCCCTCGCACAGGGCATGATGCGGCAGAGCGGCAGCGTGCGGGTCTGACCACAAGGAATTCTGACAGCATGGGATCATGACTGCGCGTACCCGCGATAGGGCGCGCGCAGGACGTGTCGTCAGTGCAGGTAGATCGAGCGGTCTATGCGGGGTGTATCGACAATCGAGTGGATGAACTGCGTGCCTGCAATGCCGAGCAGGATACCGGCCGCGAAACCGCACCAGATCAGCATGCTGAAATAGGGTTTTTTCGCATCGCGGCTCATAAGCCGCGACTGGATCTCGGCGCGCGACTGCTGTGTCTGGAACAGTTCTGAACGCACAGCCTCGAGCCGGGCGCGTGAATTGCGCAATTCGAGGTCCATCTGGCGCAGATTATTGGTCAGGGTCACGATCTGCTGTCGCGCTGCAAGCAGATCCGGTCCGGACTCGGCTTTGGTGGTGCGCGCTCTGGGCTTGGCGCGCGGCGGCGGGTTAGGGGCGATGGCGACGAAGAGATTCTTCAGCGCCCCGCCCGTCATGCCGCTCTTTTTCGCACGCGAACGCAGAGCGGTGAGTGCCGCAACGGATTGTCCCTCCTGCTCCTCGAGAACCAGGGCAAGGATATCCGACAGAACCTTGAGTTCCTTGGGGTCGAACGAGCCGGACATCAGCCGATCATGCTCTCCAGATCGTCGTCATCTCCCCCGGTCGTGGGGCGTGGGCTTGCGGCACGACGCAGGCGATCCATAATGGCCAGACCGAGGCCCTGACGGGGAATGGGCATGGCGGCAATGGTTTTCAGTCCGCGTCTCTGGCCTTCACCATCGAGAAAGCGCAGTCCTGCAAAAAGACGCGAGGCGGCTTCTTCAAGATCGCTGCGTTCGCTCAGGTTATAGACCAGCCCGGCCCCGCTCAGCGCCGGACCGAAGGCCAGCAGCGCTTCATGGGCATCGACGGTTTCTGCGCTCAGCCTGACAGGAAGGCCGGGCGCATAATGCGAGGCCAGCATGCCGGGGGATGAAGGCAGTTTGGTCGCGTAATCGTCGGGGTTGCGTATGGTGCCGCAGACGGCTTCGAGCTGTTCGAGCGTAATCCCGCCCGGACGGAGCATGAACGGCACTTCGCGGGAAAGGTCGATGACGGTGCTTTCCAGCCCGACCGAGCAGGGGCCGGAATCGAGAATGGCATCGATGCGTCCATGCATGTTGCGCAGCACATGAAATGCATCGGAGGGGCTGACGCGCCCTGACGGATTGGCCGACGGTGCTGCGACAGGTTCGCCCACTGCTTCGAGCAGCGCCAGGGCAGTTTTGCCGCGCGGCACGCGAACGGCGACCGTGGGCAGTCCGGCTGTCGCGAGATCGCAGATTGTCGATCCGCTCTTGCGGGGCAGGATCATGGTCAGCGGGCCGGGCCAGAATGCCTCGGCCAGCCGATGCGCCAGCTCATTGGCCTCGACATGTTCGAATGCGGCTTCGGCGCTGGCGAAATGGCTGATCAGCGGGTTGAAGCGCGGGCGGTTTTTTGCAGCAAAAATATGCGCAACGGCCGTATTGGAGGTTGCAAGGGCACCGAGGCCGTAAACCGTCTCGGTTCCAAAAGCCACGAGCTTGCCCTCATGCAACAGGGTTGCGGCGCGCTGGATGGACTCAGGGTCTGCCTTGAGGATCTCGGTCATGCATTTAGCCCTTCTGTCGGATGGCGACCGGTGCAGAGAAAGGGAGGGTTGAACCAGCCAGGCTTGCCATAGAGCAGGGGCTGGCCACGCTCGTCGAGCACATGGCCGCCCGCTGCCTCGACAATGGCTTGGGGGGGCAGCGGTGTCCCATTCCATGGTCGGGCCGAGGCGGGGGTAGAAATCGGCCACTCCTTCAGCCACACGGGCGAATTTCGCTGCGGAGCCGATATTGCCGAGCGAGCCGACCTTGCGGCCTGCCAGCCATTCCTTCAGACGGGGGTCATCGGCATAATGGCGTGACGCCAGGATGCGCAGACCGTCCTCGGGGGGTGTGACGGTGGCGATCTGCGTTGTCCCGTTCCGGTCGCGACGCCATGCACCCTTGCCCACGAGGCCCGTATAGAGCTGTCCGTAGGCGGGGAGCGACATGGCACCGAGCACGGCCCTGTTCCGAAAGATCAGTCCGATATTGACCGTGAAATCATCTCGTCCGGCTGCAAACTCGCGCGTGCCGTCGAGCGGATCGACCAGCCAGTACATTTCGCCAGGCTCGGCGAAATGCCCGGCCGCGATCTCTTCCTCACCGATCGCAGGAATGTCCGGCCGTGCCGTGCGCAGTCCTGCAAGAATGTGCCGTTCCGCAGCCTGATCGGCTTCCGTCACCGGCGATTTATCCGCCTTGATAATGGTCTCGAACCCGCGGTCGCGTATCTCGACAATCAGGTCGGCAGCCTCGTCCGCCAGTCTGGCGGCCAGGGCGAGCAGGGCTTCGGCATCAGGGGGAAGAGCATCGGTCTCGGTCATGCATTCGGCTTACCCCAAGTTCAGGATATCGTCATGAGCAAAAAGAGAGACGCGCGGGATTTCGAAAAACCGTCATACCGTCAAGATGCAAAGAACCCTTTCGGAAGTGGTCCGGTCAGATTGCGAGGTCTCTGGCCCTCGTATCCCTTGTTTCCGTAACTCGGACTTCGATCTCTCCAGCCCTGGTCCTGCCGATCGTGGCGTCGGATCGTTCGGGGGCATTTCATACGGTAAGGCGCTGTTCAGCGTGTCGAGGTGCGAAACGCGCCTTGTAGAGATGATAGGCAAGAAGCAGTTTCGCATCCTGCTGAGGCAGGTTCGGTATGGCGTCGAGCGCCATGACATGAAGATGGATATGTTCGTGTTCACAAGCCAGACCGGTCGCGCGCTGCTCAAGAGCAGCGATGGCGGCGCCGTCCAGTTCGAGTTCGATGGCATAAAGCGTCAGTCTTTCGTCGCATCCTCCAGGTGACAGGGTGAAGGTGCCGAGTGACATGAGGTCGCGCTCTTTCAGTGCCAGCGTCAGACCGGTCTCCTCGGCAAATTCACGCAGCGCCGTGCTCTGCACCGAGCCGTCATCGATCATGCCTGCAGGCAGGGAAAGATGGTCTGCGACGGCGACAGGCAGACGGGGTTCGCGTGTCAGAAGCACGCGTGGCAGCGCGTCACCGTCGCGCAGTATCACGAGCAGTCCGACCGAATCGCCACGCAGAAAAGCATAGCGCGGTACGGGTGCACCCTCATGGCTGGCCGATGCCTCGGCAAACACAAAGCCTATCCGGCTGCCGAAGCGGACGGCATCGCGTATCCTCATGCCGGAAACCTCGAAATTGCTGATCAGCCCGTCGATCCAACGTCGTACGTGAGGGGCTTCGAGAATGGCGCCATGCCAGTCTTGCGGGATATGGGAAGCAAATTCCACATGCATGCGGCGTTTTTCCATACGAGGTTTTGCATCGTGACGGTCTATGGTCGTCTGCCGGATATCCCGGCGGAACGACCCTGTTGCTGAATTCTAACTGCCCATGACCCGCTCCCGTTCATGACTTTTCTGCGCGCTCTTCTCGATGCTCATAAATGGCGCCCGCGCGACACCCTTCCGCCCGCGCCGCGCCCGTTGACGCTCCATCTCGTGGCAGGCGGGGGATGCGATGGCTGTCTGATCGAGGCACAGGCCCTTCAGGGAGCCGCCTATGATCTGGCGCGTCACGATATCCGCTTTGTCGAGACGCCTCATGATGCGGAGCTGCTTTTCGTGACCGGAATTGTCACACGCGCCATGTTGCCCGGTCTTCAGGCGCGCTGGAACGCCATGCCTGCGCCGAAAGGCGTTGTCGCGATCGGCGATTGTGCGCTGGGTGTCGGACCTTTCGGGGTAAATTACGCCGTGCTGGGAGGCATCATGGAGGCCGGACTTGCCGGGGTAAGGCAATGCGACATTGCCCTGCATGGCTGTCCGCCTTCGCCGGCTGAAATTTTGCGTGCGCTGCTGCTTCTCACCACAGGGCGGGTGGTGGCGGCATGAGCGCCCTGCATAATGCCGTTCATTCAGAGCTTGTGGCCGTGCTGATTGCCGTGCAGGACGAGGCGCCGCTCGTGCTGACGCTCGATCATGGTCGCAATCTGCCTTCGGGGCCGCTGGAGACGGGACACCGCTCCCTGCAGCGTGGCATGCGTTTATGGATCGAACAGCAGACACAGTGTCATCTGGGCCATATCGAACAGCTCTATACCTTTGCCGAGGCAAGTGGCGAGGGCGCAGGCGAGCACGATCATCCGCGTCTCATACGTATTTCCTATATGGGGCTGACGCGTCTGGAGGATGCGCAGGCGGGCTGGCGTGGACTTTATGAGTATTTCCCGTGGGAAAACCGACGGGAGAGCGGAGCCGAGCAGCTCGATCATGAGATCGGACGGGCACTGGCGCAATGGGCCGGTCGCGATGCCGCGCGTCAGTGGCGTTGCGCCGAGACATTCGGGCTGGAAGGCCAGCCATGGAATGACGAGCTGGTACTGCATCGTTACGAGCTGCTGTGGGAAGCCGGTCTGCTGCCTGAGTCACGCCAGCCCGGTGCCTGGCTGGCGCCGGGGCGTGCCATGCCGTCCGACAGGCGACGCATCCTGGCCACGGCTCTGGCACGCCTGCGTGCGAAGATACGTTACCGTCCGGTTGTGTTCGAACTGATGCCCGAAACCTTTACCCTCTGGCAGTTGCAGCGCACCGTCGAGGCAATTGCAGGCCGCCCGCTGCACAAGCAGAATTTCCGACGTCTGATTCTTGCGCAGGATCTGGTGGAGGAAACGGGCGAGTCCGAAATACAGGCGCAGGGTCGCCCCGCACGCCTTTATCGGTTCAGACGCGAGGTGATCGGAACGCGTCAACTTATGGGGTCCAAGCTCCCTATCGCGCGCTCCGTCTGAGGCCTGACTGTCTGAGGCTCGACTGTCTGACGGTGGACGAGGCATATTGTTTTTGCTCATCACGGCTTTGTGGCTTTGAAAAAGGGAAGGGGGCACCCAATGTATGGGCCTCGACAGTTTTGTCCCTATTATGCTCACTAAGAGTATAAATAAGCGGAGAGGATCCGATGGATCAGATGACCCTTGTCAGGGAATGCGACGTCAGGGACGATAGCGATGCCCTGTACGCGCCCGTTTCCCGGTTGATGACCCGTGAAGACTGGGAGCGCAATTTCGCAGACGATATACGCGCGATCCTCAGGCTGAAGCGCGAGCGTAATGCGGTCATTCTGGCCCATAACTACCAGACACCCGAGATCTTCCACTGCATTTCCGACATACGGGGCGATAGTCTCGCCCTGGCGCGCGAAGCGCAGCGTTGCGAAGAGCAGGTGATCGTGATGGCGGGCGTTCACTTCATGGCTGAGACAGCCAAGCTGATGAATCCTGAAAAGACCGTGCTCATTCCCGATTCCATGGCGGGTTGCTCGCTGGCTGAATCCATCACCGCAGAGAATGTCCGGGCGCTGAAGGCGGCTTATCCGGGGATGCCGGTGGTGACCTATGTCAACAGCTCTGTGGCGGTGAAGGCCGAAACCGACATCTGCTGTACGTCGGGCAATGCAAAGAAGGTGGTCGAGAGTCTCGGTGTGCCACGTGTCATCATGATTCCGGACGAGTTTCTGGCTCGGAATATCCAGAACGAGACCGGTATCGAAATGCTGACATGGCCTGGTCATTGCGAGGTGCATGAGCGCTTCACGCCGCTGGAAATCAGGCAGTACCGGCGCATGCATCCCGGTGTGGTGGTGCTCGCCCATCCCGAATGCCCGCCTGAGGTGGTGGCAGAAGCCGATTATGCGGGCTCGACGGCAGGCATGATGGAATTCGTGGCGGTCAAGCAGCCTGCAAAGGTGCTCCTGGTGACGGAATGTTCCATGAGCGACAATCTGGCTGCGCTCAATCCGGCTGTCGAGTTTGTACGTCCGTGCAATCTCTGCCCGCATATGAAGCGCATAACCCTGCCCGCCATCCGTCGCGCTCTGGAAAACATGGAGGAGGAAGTCACCATACCTGATGCCCTTTTCCCGCAGGCAAGACGCGCTGTCGAACGGATGCTGGCCATCTGAGGGGACGGGCCATGATGACACTTACCCGTTTTGCAGGCTGGCCCGTGATTGCCGGGGCCGGACTGGCCGGGCTGTCGGCAGCGCTGCATCTCGACCGGCCCTGTGTGGTGCTGAGCCCCTCTGCGCTGGGGGAAGATGCTGCCAGCATGCTGGCACAGGGCGGGCTGGCCGCGGCCATCGGCAATGACGACGATGTGGCGCTTCATATGCGCGACACGATCGAGGCGGGTGACGGTCTGTGCGATCGCTCTGCTGTCGAAGCCATCATCGGGGCCGGTCCTTCGGCAATCTCGACCCTGCTGGACTGGGGCGTGGCTTTCACGCGCAAGGGAGAGAGCGATCTCGACCTGCATCTCGAAGCGGCCCATTCGCGCGCACGCATTGCCCATGTGAGCGGTGACAGCAGCGGTGCAGGGATCATGCAGGCGCTTATCGCCCGCGTGAAAGCCTCTACGCGCATCGTGGTGCTCGATGGCGTGACACTCGATCATATCCATGCACCCGAAGGGCGCGTGCGTGGCGTGTGGCTCAATACGGGTCAGTTCATTCCGACCAATCACTGTATTCTCGCCTGTGGCGGAGCCGGGGCGCTGTATGCCGGTGCAACGAGCCCTGCCAGCAATACCGGTCGCGGTCTTGCAGCGGCAGCGCGTGCCGGTGCCCGTCTGGCCGATATGGAGTTCGTCCAGTTTCATCCCACCGCACTCGATGTGGAAACGGGGGGAGGGCGCTCGCCGCTGATCAGCGAGGCCGTTCGCGGTGCCGGTGCGGTTCTGGTCGATGAAACGGGTGCGCGCTTTACCGATGAACTGCAACCGCGCGACCGTGTCTCGCGTGCCATTGCCCGCCATCGTCTTGAGGGGCATAGCGTATTCCTCGATGCCCGCAGTGGCAGAGGTATGGGGGGGCGTGGGTTGAAGCAGGCGTTTTCGCGCCAGTTTCCCGGTATCGCACGCTCTTGCGCGGCCTATGGCATAGACCCCGACCGTATGACGATTCCAGTGCGTCCCGCCGTGCATTATCATATGGGAGGTGTGGCGACAGATCTGCACGGGCGCGCCAGCCTCTCAGGTCTCTGGGCCTGCGGTGAAGTGGCGTGCACCGGACTTCACGGTGCCAACAGGCTTGCCAGCAATTCGCTGCTCGAAGCCTTCGTCATGGGGCGTGCCGTGGCCTGGGATATCAACAATGCGGCACGCGACCGGCATTCCTGTCAGGACCCGACGCGTCCCGAGCGTTTCAGCGCGGCCAGCTTCGGCCTGCGAATGGATCGGGGAGCGGGCATCTTGCGCGAGCGCGAAGGGCTGAGCGCCCTGACCGAGTATCTGACACCGCTTGCCACGAGAGACGACCACGCCCTTGTCGGGGCCATGATCGCCCGTGCGGCCCTGAAACGCACAGAGAGCCGCGGTAGCCACTGGCGTCTCGATGCGCCAGATGAGACAGGCGACAGACCGCCATCCGAACGTTTCAGATTTACCCTTGCCGAGATCGGCCTCGAACAGGCCGCCCCGCAGGAACGGAGCCTTGTCGACGCATGACCTATCTTGTCCCCCCTTTGCCCGATCTGATGTGGGAACCCATCATACGTGCCGGTCTTGCCGAGGATTTCGGCACTGGCGGCGATGCAACCTCGCAGGCCATTGTTCGTCCGGGGCAGCGCCTGCATGCGGTGTTTCGCGCACGTCATGAGGGCGTCGTGGCCGGTATGTCAGGCGTGCGTCTCGCCTTTACCCTGCTCGACCCGGATGTTCGTTTCGTTGCGCTCAAGCAGGATGGCAGCCGCATTGCACCGCGCGATATTCTGGCAGAAGTGGAGGGGCCGGCCGAAACCGTTCTGGGCGGCGAGCGGACGGCACTCAATCTCCTGTCGCATCTGAGTGGTATTGCTACAGCCACACGTCAGGTCGTGGATGCCGTTCATGGCACCAAGGCGCGTGTCTGCTGCACGCGCAAGACGCTGCCCGGGCTACGCGCCATACAGAAATACGCGGTGAAAGCCGGTGGCGGGAGCAATCACCGATATCGTCTCGACGATGCCATACTGATCAAGGACAACCATATCGCCCTGTGTGGCGGTGTGGCCTCTGCGCTCAGATCGGCACGCCAGCGTGCAGGCCATCTCATGGCTATCGCCCTTGAGGTGGATACGCTCGACCAGCTTGAAACCGCCCTCTCGAGCGGCGGCGCGAATGTCTATCTGCTCGACAATATGGGTCCTGACATGTTGCGTCAGGCCGTTGCAATGGTGAACGGTCGCGCCCTGACGGAAGCGTCGGGAGGCATTACACCCGAAACCGCCCCTGCCATAGCCGCCTCCGGGGTCGATGTTCTATCCCTCGGCTGGCTCACGCATAGCGTCAAGGCTCTGGATATCGGCCTCGATATCGATCTCTGAACCAGCAATGCCCTCCCTGCCGTCCTGTATGACCGGGAGGCAGGGAGCGGATTCTGAAACCGGTCCCGATCGCTTGTCTCGAGCGCTTCTCTATTGCCTGTGCCGGACGGTCGCTCGGGCTGAAAAGCCACATCCAGCGTTAATTCGTTCCATATTCGTGACATTTCGGTAGAGTTCTGACTTGTATACCTTCTTGTGTTCGTGCAGAAAGGACACTGCATCGTGTTGCTTGATAATGTAACTTTATGTCTTTCAAGTAATGAAACAGAAAACTTTCTGAAATAGCGAAGAGGGTCTCTATGGCATATGTGAGTGGCCGGTATGGAATGAAAGCCGGATTTGCCATGCTTCTTGCATCGGCAACCTGCCTGTCGCAGACCCCTGTCAGGGCTGCCACCGAGGGCAAGTCGGCTACGACCCAGGGACATATGCCCCGCCACGCACGCCATGTTTCGTCTGCTGTTCCGGCCGGTACGGCTGCCTCCCGTCCGGGGCGTGCTGGCGCGCCCCGCAGGCACGCGGTCGAGGCGAAAGGTGCTGAGGAAATTTCGGTGACGACCTCGCGTCAGGCGCTGAATGGCGGTGGCGGTATGATGCGTATCGAGCATGCACCGCGCAATGTGCAGACGGTCGATCATGAATATATCTCCATGCGCAATCCGTCGAGCACCGCGCTCGATCTGGTGCAGAACCTGCCCAGCGTCAGCATCAGTACGCCCGATCCCTACGGTCTTCAGGGCGGGCAGATACAGTCGCGCGGTCTGACCGATCTCGATATGGCGCTGCTGGTCGATGGCGCACCGGCGGCGGCAGCCAAATATCTGACAGAGAACGTCGATACCGAAAATCTGGAATCCGTCTCCCTCACGCCCGGAAGCTCCGAGACGGCGTTGCCCGTCATGTCGGCTGCCAGCGGGACGATGAATGAAACCACCCATACGCCTGGCAAGAAATTCGGCGGTCTCGTCGATTTCTCATACGGCACCAACAATCTCTCGCGGGAATTCATCCGGGTCGATACGGGTGAAATCGGTCATAGCGGTGTACGCGGCTATTTCTCGTTCTCGAACACTCATGCGCGCAGCTGGATGGGGGCCGGTATCAACGACCGGCGTCATATCGATTTCGGGTTGAACAAGCGCTGGCAGAACGGCTCCTATGCCAAGACCTTCGTCTCGTGGAACTGGGAAGATTTCACGATCGACAATTACCCGACACAGCAGGAATTCTATAAATACAAACATACCGGTGAGGGATATGGGCGCTCTTCCGAGTCGAATAATATCAATTACTGGAAAAACAATACGGATTACTGGAATCAGGTCTTTATTTCGGCGCCTGTCCATATCGTTCTGACGCGTCGTCTGGCCTTCGATCTGCAGCCTTATTACAGCCTCGGGCGCGGCTGGGATGCCTCGCCGGGCGGCACGGTCACTCAGAACGATGGCACGACGCGCAATGTGACCAGCTACTTCCTGCAGGGTGCTACCGAGCGCCGCGGTGCGGTGGCAAAGCTGGGCCTCGATGTCGATGCGCATAACCATGTGGCATTCGGCTACTGGTATGAAAACAATTACACGCAGCAATCCTACCCGACCAGCTACACCATGGATAACGGTGCCGCACCGAGCCCTAATGCGGCCGAGTATCGTATCGATGCGGGCGATCAGCAGAATGCAGGGACAGAGATCCACAGTCTGTTCATCGAGGATCATGCCAAGTACCTCGACGACAAGCTCGATATCCAGGCCGGTTTCAAGTTCGTCATGGCAAATACCTGGAACAAGGATCTTTACGGCCGAATGGCCAATAACCGGACCGAGCCGCTGCCTCAGCTCTCTGTCGGCTATACGATTGACGAGCACAGCCAGATCTACATGAATGCCGAGGGTGATTACCGTCAGCCGAGTGCGGTCGATCTGGGCTGGCTCTATACCAGCGTGCCGATCCCTAAAAACCAGTATTCGATCAAGGAAGAGCTGGGCTATCGCTATCACGATCAGCACATCATCCTCGATGCCTCATTTTTCAACTACAACGTTACCAATCGCATCGTGAACCAGTATCTGGGCATGAACCAGTTCAAGCCGTTCTCGATCGGCAACCAGCATATGCGCGGCTTCGACTTCATGATTTCGGGCCGCCCGATCCATGGGTTCAGCCCCTATGCCTCGGTCGAATATCTCCATGCCGTTCAGGACAGCAACGTGTTCGACCCCTATACGAATGTCATGCTCAATTCCAAGGGCACGCAGGCCATCATGGCACCGCGTGTGCTCGCGAATTTCGGTCTGACCTATAAATATGCAGGGTTCTTCGGCAATGCGAGCCTGCATTACACCGGCCCGCAATCGGTGAGTGTGGCGGGTGACCAGCGTATGCCGGGCTTCGTGACGAACACGATTTCACTGGGGTACCGTTTCCACCCGGTTGGAATTGCCCAATCGCCCACCATCAAGCTCAATTTTGCCAACGTCACCGGATCGATCGTGCGTACAGGCGCGATGGGCGCAATCTACAGCGCGAAAGACCCGAGTACGGTCTATAGCGGCAGTTCCGCCCCCTATACCGGTTATGGCAATTCCTTCATGACCGCGGCACGTTTCACCATGACAGGCACGGTTTCAACCAGCTTCTGAGCTCGACCGGCCTGCCTTGCGGGCAGGCCGGCACTGACCCCCAATTGCCTGTTTTCGCCGGTCCGTTTCTTCACATCGTTTTTCTCAGGTCGCGTTCTCTGGCCTAGCCGAAGGTGAAGGAAAACGCCTCGACGCCCGGAGAGAGAAACTCGATGCGAAAGACGTGATCGGACACGGCGTTATCCTGCTGGCGCACAAGCTGATACAGCCGCTGACCGGTCACTGTGCCCATCCCTTCGCTATCGCAATCGGTACCATGAATGACACCGGGTGCATGGCCGTCTATCGTGACGCGAAACCTAACCGGCTGGCCCGATGCTGCAGGACCGAGAACGAGATGCAGGTCACGTGCGTGAAAGCGAAAGGTGATCGAGCCGCCTGCCTTGTTCAGACGGGCGGATTCAGCGCCGACCGTCCAGTTTCCTGTCAGACCCCAGTCATTGAGCGAGGGCGTGTTCTCGATGACGTAGTCGTTCGGGGCGTCCTGAACGGCACCACCGGTCGAAATGAAATGGTTTGCCCGCTCATAGCCGATATAGGTCTCGGGTGAGCCTATGGATGAAAGATCGGCTTCCGACTGCTCGCCCGTACCCTTGGGATGAACCAGATCGTCAGGCACGTTCACGGCGCCATTTTCGCGCAGCATGGCCTGTATCTGGTGTTCGGAACGGTCGTAATCGCCCTCGCCGAAATGATGGGCCTGTATCTGTCCGTCGCCCTCGATCAGATAGGCGGCAGGCCAGTACTCATTGTTGAAGCCGTTCCAGATTGCCCTGTCATTATCCACCGCCACGGGGAAGGTGATGTGAAAGCGGGCGACGGCTTTTTCGATGTTCTCCAGGTTTTTCTCGAAGGCGAATTCGGGGGCGTGGACCCCGATGACAACAAGCCCATACGGCTTGTACTTGTTTGCCCATGCCTCGACATAAGGCATTTCGCGCAGGCAGTTGATGCAGGAATAGGTCCAGAAATCGACCAGTACGACCTTACCCTTGAGACCCTGCGCCGTAAGGGGCGGTGAATTCAGCCAGGCCGTAGCGCCGGCCAGCGAGTCCAGAGGTGCCGCCTGCGCCCCCGGGGGGAGCGCTGCCAGCCCGAGAACGGCGCAGAGGGAAACGGACAGACGCAGGCCAGACACGTGCAGGCCAGATAAGCGCAGAACCATGATGGAGCCTTTTCAGCTGCAAGGGCAAAGCGCTTCCGGAACGGTCCGGTCAGCCGTCGGACGCGATCGCCTCGAGAAGTTCGTTCAGAACGGCTTGGGTTCCTCTCTGTTCCATATTCTCTGCCATTTCACGTATGAGCGCACGATGATTATCGTCGAGCGTAAAGCTTTCGAAAACCGTCATGCTGAAAACGCTGTCCCAGTTTTTTGCGAGGTCATGCTGCGCTGACGGGAGTGCCGGTTCGAACGGCGTGAATGCCTCACCCCGGTCGGTGCGTCCCCGAAGATAGCGTATGAAACAGGCCAGGACGAAGGCCATGCGACGCAGATCGCCCCCGGATGCCGCAAGCCGGTTCCAGCTTGGCGCCAGAAAGACCGGGAGCTTGCTGCTGCCATCGCCTGTGATGCGTGCCAGCCTGTCGCCGACCGCCGGATTGCTGAAACGGGCAATCACGAGATCCCGATAGGCGGGCAGGGGCATATCTTCTGGTGCAGTAAGATATGGAATGACATCGCGGCTCATGAACTGCTCGACCAGAGTCCCGATGGCGGGATCGGTGATGGCGTCGCGTACCGTTTCGAGCCCGCTCAGCTGTCCCGGATAGGCCAGCATGGAATGCGAGGCATTGAGCATACGCACCTTGGCCAGCTCATAGGGATGCACATCGGGCACGAGCTGTGCGCCGACCTTTTCAAGGGCCGGGCGACCGTTGACGAAATTATCCTCTATGACCCACTGAGCGAATTCCTCCGAAATGACAGGCAGGCGGTCGAGCACGCCGCATTCAGCATTCACGCGATCGGCATCTTCCTTGAGTACGGCAGGGGTAATGCGGTCGACCATGGAGCTCGGAAAGGTCACGTTGCTTTCGATCCATTGTGCCAGATCGGGATCGAGCGCTCTGGCATGGCTGATCACACAGCGTTTTGCCACCACCCCATTATCGCGCAGATTGTCGCAGGACATGACGGTAAAGGGGGGCGATACCCGCCTCGCGTCGCAAACGCAGAGCCTCGACGATGTAACCGAAAGCGGATTCGGGTTTGTCCGGCTGGGCCAGCTCACGCTGCGTCAGCGGTGTTTCCAGACGATAGGCTCCTGTTGCGTGGTCCTGGTTATAGCCGCCCTCCGTTATCGTCATCGACACGATACGTGTGGCGGGATCGGCCATGCGTGACAGAACGGCCTGCGGGTCCCTTGGGGCGAAAACGTAATCCACCATGGCGCCGATCACCTGATGGCGCGATGTGCCATCAGGTGCGTAGCGCGTGAGTGTGTAGAGATTGTCCTGGGCGGGAAAGGCATCGAGCTTGAGGCGCTCCGTCGCATCGTCGATCAGACCCACACCGCAGAAAGCCCAGTTTTCATGTCCCGGCTCGTGCAGAAGGCGATCCATGTACCAGCATTGATGGGCACGATGGAAATTTCCGACACTGAGATGAACGATCCCGACCCCGAGCGCTGCGCGATCATAGGAGAAGACCTCGACACTGGCTGGGAGGGTCGGGAGCGTCTTTGAGGAAAGTGCGATCATGGGCTGTCCTGAAGGATCACGATAGGTCATGGGGCCGGACCGAAAGCAGACGGGCAGGCCGGGCGAAAAAAGACGGGTAGAGAGTTGAGTGCCTTTGAGGCGACTACGGGAGACGAATGCGTGTGATGGGGCATGGGCTTTCTGCATCATGCAGCGCGGCGGATGATGTGGCGGTTCCCTTGCAGGCCTCAAGCGCTAAATTGTCATCCGTCTGGCACTATTTGGTGAGGAGGCCTAAAGCGTGCCGATGCAGAATTTCAAGAGCGTTGCGATTATCGGGGCCGGTCCGGCAGGGCTGGCTGCTGCCGAGACCCTCTCGCGCAGTGGTCTGGATGTGGTCGTCTATGACCGTATGCCAAGCCCTGCACGCAAGTTTCTGATGGCCGGACGCAGCGGACTCAATCTGACTCATGCAGAACCGCTCGAGCGTTTCGTGACGCGTTATGGTGCGGCGCAGTCATGGATGGAACCGCTAATCAGGCGTTTTCCCCCTGAGGCTTTGCGCGGCTGGGCTGAAGAGCTGGGCCAGCCGTGCTTTGCAGGCAGTAGCGGGCGCGTTTTTCCGCAGGCAATGAAAGCCTCTCCCTTGCTTCGCGCCTGGCTTGCACGCCTCGATACACAGGGCGTGCGTTTTGCGCTGCGTCATCGCTGGTGCGGCTGGAACGAAGGGGGAGCGCTGACTTTCACCACACCGGAAGGCAGAGCGTGTTACCACCATGACGCCGTGCTTCTTGCGCTTGGGGGGAGCTCATGGGCACGTCTCGGGAGCGATGGTGCATGGTCTGCTCTCCTGCCGCCCGATGCGACCGTCGCTTTTGCGCCGTCCAACTGCGGGTTCCTCACGGCTTTGCCGGCTGAATTTCATGCGCAGTTCCATGGGGAGGTGCTGAATTCGGTCGTGCTTCATGGCGCGGGAGTGAAGGCGCGGGGCGATGTCACGATCACGCGCCAGGGCATAGAGGGTGCGCCGGTCTATCGTTTGTCTTCCACATGGCGCGAGACGATCGCACGAAGCGGGTCGCTTTGCGTGGCGGTCGATCTTCGTCCCGGTCTGGATGAGGAAAGTCTTGTGCAACGTCTCGACAAGACGAGAGCGCGTGAAACGCTGTCCAACAGATTGCGCCGTCTCGGGCTTTCCGCGCCTGCACGCTGGCTGCTGCGTGAAGCCATGAACGGGCAGGGCGCGGGCGTGCCGCGCGTGCAAGGTGCCGAACAGAGCGAGCCGTTCTCCGATGCCAGACGCCTTGCTGTGCTGATCAAATCCTGCCCGCTGGTTCTGACCGGAACGGATGCGCTTGACCGTGCGATCTCCACTGCGGGTGGCGTCAGGCGCGAGGCGCTGGATGACGGGCTTATGCTTCGTGCTCTTCCCGGGGTGTTTGTGGCGGGCGAAATGCTGGACTGGGAGGCGCCGACCGGCGGCTATCTGCTTCAGGCCTGTTTCGCAACCGGTCGTGCAGCGGCTGAAGGTGCGATGCGCTGGCTTGCAGAGGAGCGCGGCCATAAGGGGGCCACGAAAGAGAGCAACGAAAGAGGACAACAGGCGGTCTGAGTCGGGATATGGCTGACTCAGAGGGCGAGTTGCGCTAGGGACACCCCATGAGCGTATCCATCACCATGGGCCGTGGTCGCGACGGCGCGGATGTCCAGCTGGACCTGACAGAACTCCTCGCAACCCGCCTGCTGGTGCAGGGGAATTCGGGATCGGGAAAGTCGCATCTCCTGCGTCGCCTGCTGGAGCAGACGGCCACTCTCGTTCAGCAGGTCATCGTCGACCCTGAGGGCGATTTTGTGACTCTGGCTGATAAATACGGCCATCTGGTGATCGATGCTTCGGAACAGACCGAGGCGACGTTGCGGGCTGCCGGAGAGCGTGCCCGTGCCCATCGAGCCTCGGTGGTGCTGAATCTGGAATCGGTCGAGGCTGAAATGCAGCTTCGTGCGGCAGGTTCTTTCCTCAACGGCATGTTCGAGGCCCCTCGTGCCCACTGGTATCCTGTGCTTGTCGTGGTCGATGAGGCGCAGCTTTTTGCGCCGGTCGCGAGTGGCGACACTTCTGACGAGGCGAGGCGGCTTTCGCTCGGGGCCATGACCAATCTCATGTGTCGTGGCCGAAAGCGCGGTCTTGCCGGCGTGATCGCCACGCAGCGCCTGGCGAAGCTTGCCAAGAACGTTGCTGCCGAGGCGTCGAATTTTCTGATGGGGCGTACGTTCCTCGATATCGACATGCTGCGTGCTGCCGATCTGCTGGGCATGGAGCGTCGCACGGCAGAAGGTTTTCGCGATCTTGCCAGAGGGCAGTTCATGGCGCTCGGTCCGGCATTGAGCCGTAGACCGCTGATGGTGACGATCGGGACTGTCGAGACGGCGAGCCATGCGACAGGCCCTGTGCTGACACCCTTCGAGGCCCGACCGGCGGAGGATCATTACAGCCTCATTCTCGAACCCGTGGTGGAGACTGCGCCGCGTGTTCGCGAACGTCGCGCCCCTGCGCCCGATCTTCTGGCGCAGCTCGATGCCTATACTGCGGCAGCCCCCGTCGAGGAGGCTGTTCCCGAAATCGAAGCAGCGCCGGAAATGCTGTGGCGTCTGGTCGAGGCCGTGATTGCCGAGACGGATTCAGCCTATCGCCCTCTCGCGACGCTGTATCAGGATTTCCAGCTCAGGGCGCGTATCGAGCGTCTGAACCGCAATGTGCTCGATCTGGGGGCATTTCGTCTGCTTCTCGCCAGTGTCCGTTCCGGATCGAGTTTCGAGCAGGCGCAGGAAGAGCGCTGGCAGCAGGCGCTGGATATTGCCCGCTCCGTGCCCGAAGACGTGCAGGGTGTGGTGCTGCTACTGGCGCGTGCAGCGCTGGATTCAACACCCTGCCCGGGTGACGAGGCGATAGCCGAAGCCTATGGCACCCATTCGCTCGGACGGGCGAGACGTCAGCTTGCCTATCTGGAAGAGCGCCAGATCATCGTCGTGCAGGATATGCCGGCCGGACGTCGCGTGGCGTTTATCGGTCATGGCTGGCAGACGGGCTGAAGGCAGAGCCATGCTCTCATGGTCTTTTCCTGCCTGACTGTTTCCGGGCGCGCATCCTGTTCCCTCTTCCCTGGACGGGGCGGCTGACTGGGCAAGGTTCCCGATAGGGGCAGGTGGCTTTACCTGTTTACAGGATGACAAAATCTTATCCTGACTGAGGGCGCGTGCGCTGCAACCGCACGGCGCGCGATCTCGTTCCCTCCGGACATGTGGTTTGTAACCGTTCCACCACAGTTCTGGAGAAATTTATGACAAACGATGAACTGATCGCGCTCGTGTCCCTTAATGGTGCGGATGCAACCTACGACGCCCGTCTTTCCGGCTACGACATCACTGTGCCTGTGCATATCGAAGGGGGCGACGGGCATTACGTCATCAAGCATCTCTTCAAGCCCATGTTTTTCTCGGGTTCGATGATCATCGACGTCAAACTTCTGGATCCTGACGCGCACCGGGAAGAGTGATCGCAGGTTTTTTTCACGGGGAGCCGTATGGCTGAAGAACACAGAAAGGTGCTGCCAGGCGCGCTGGCAGCCCTTGGTATCGTTTTTGGCGATATTGGCACCAGTCCACTTTACACCCTCCAGACCGTTCTGAACGATACCGGGGCAAGCGACCGCGAGACCTTTCTCGGCGGGTTTTCGCTGCTCGTCTGGACCATGATCATGGTTGTTGCGGTCAAATATGCGACCGTAGTCATGCGTGCCGACAACAAGGGTGAGGGCGGTATTCTGGCCCTCTTCTCTCTTGTCGGCGGGGCGTTCGGCAAACACTGGTATTCACGCAGCACGCTGCTCGCGGCAGCCGGGCTTTTCGGTGCGGCGCTCCTTTATGGCGATGGCGCCATTACGCCGGCGATTTCGGTTCTGAGCGCTGTGGAGGGGATCGGGGTCGTTACCAAAAGCCTTCAGCCTTATATCCTGCCGATTGCAACGATCATCCTGTTTGGCATTTTTGCCATTCAGCCTCTGGGTACCGCGCGCATCAGTGCCGTGTTCGGCCCGATCATGCTGGTATGGTTTCTGGCGATCGGCGGCATCGGTCTTTTCTCGCTCATGCACGATCCGTCGGTTCTGGTCGGACTGGACCCGCTTTATGGGCTTCGGTTTCTTTACAAACATGGCGCCAACAGTCTGGTGATTCTTGGTGCTGTGTTCCTTTCGGTCACCGGCGCCGAGGCGCTCTACGCCGATATGAGCCATGTTGGGCGATCGAGCGTCAGGCTTGCCCTTGCCGTGATCGTGCTGCCTGTGCTGGTGCTGAGCTATGCGGGACAGACGGCCTTTCTGGTGAGCCATCCCCAGGTGAAGGAAAACCCGTTCTTTGCGACGATGCCTCATAGTCTCGTGTTGCCCATGGTGGTGCTCGCAACCTTTGCGACGATCATCGCGAGCCAGGCCATCATTACGGGGGCTTTCACGCTGACGCGTCAGGCCATGCAGCTAGGCTGGTTTCCCAGCCTGAATATCCGTCAGACTTCCGACACCGAATACGGTCAGATCTATGTCTCCGTGGTCAACTGGGCGCTGATGATCATCACGCTGCTCATCGCCCTGAGCTTCAAGAGTTCGGATGCGCTCTCGGGTGCCTATGGCACGGCTGTTTCCACAACCATGCTCATGACGACCCTGCTGATTTTCGATGTCATGCGCGAGCGCTGGAACTGGCCCTTGTGGAAAGCCGTTCCCGTCGTTGTGTGCTTTGCCGTGATCGATCTCGCGTTTTTCGTTGCCAATCTGCTCAAGATCGACAAGGGCGGCTATGTGCCGCTTCTGATCGGCCTGTTCATCTACATCATCATGACGACATGGCGGCGCGGCATCACACTCCTGCGTGCCGGACTTGCGCCGCTGGGTGAGTGTGCGGACAAGGTACTGACGCAGCTGCATGACGGGAAACTTATCCGGACGCCTGGTGCTGCGGTATTCCTGTCGCGTTACGATGGCGTTCTGCCCCCTTTCGTGACGCGTCATGTCGCCGATTTCCATTGTCTGCCCGAGCACGTGGTGATCCTGAACGTGAAGTTCGACACCGTACCGCGTATTCCGGCGGATGAGCGCATGGCGATCAAGGATGCCGGAAACGGTGTGTGGACGATCAATGTCAAATTCGGCTTCGTCGAGATTCCCAATCTTTATTACGTGCTAAGCCAGGTGAAAGAAGCCGGATGTGCGCTGGACCTCGATACCGTTGTGTTTTTCGCCGGAGATGACGACGTCGTTCCCGATCAGAAAAAGCCGAAAATGGTTGCGCCGCGCCGTATCCTGTTCGGATTTCTGTATCGTAATGCGGTGCGCGCCTCGGATCGCTTTACACTGCCGCGTGAGCGCCTGATAGAAATCGGTCATCAGGTCGGAATCTGACCCGGCCTTTTGCGATCTCCCCGGGAGCATCAACGTTTATCTACCCTCGCCTGCCTGCCGTTCCGGCTGGCAGGTACGACAGAAAGGACTATGTCATGCGTCTTCTTCTCGGTGCCACGGTGATGGCAGCCAGTCTCGTCGTCGCGCTGCCTCAGGCAATGGCAGAGCCGGGCGGGTGCCTGAAATACGGTGCCGCAGGCGCTGTGGGTGGACATCTGGTCAATCACGGCGTGGTCGGCGCGGTCGGTGGCTGCGCGACGGGCATGTACAAGCGCCATGAATACCGCAAGGAGGCCAAGGCCAAGGCTGCGGCTTATGACAAGGAGCATCCGGGCGCCAAGGGCAGCTACGAAGAAAAAGCGACGGCTTACGATGTCGAGCATTCGACCCAGCCGGGTAAATCTGCCCCTTCGGACGATGCACAGCCCAAGAACTGAGCAATGTCGTTTTCATGACCCTGTAAGAGGGGCATGAAGATATCTGATGATCTGCCTCACTACCCGATTGTTGCAGTGCAATCGGTAGTGGGGCTTTTCTATATTGGGATCGATCGTTAATAACCGTTTCTGTTCTTCCCGATATAGCGATGGAATTGTAACTCGCGCGGCTTTTACCGCGAATTAATCGATATTTGAAAAGTAACGCATTGTATCCTGTGTCAAACTATGACAAGCGGTGATTCTCCCTCCGGTCTCCAGGATCGTCGCACCGTTCATGTCTGTCACTCTGCCTTTTGCTCCCCCTTCATCGCAGCGCGGCCTGTCCACGATAGGCATCGTTCTGAGAGATTTCAGGCTTGGCGGGAGCGAGCGCGTTGCGATCGGGCTGGCCAATTACTGGTCGTCCTGCGGTCTGGCCGTCGTGCTGGTCGTGGCGCGGGATCAGGGCCCACTCAAATCCCACGTTCATCCCAATGTCGGCATTATCGATTGCGGCATGAGCCCGCATATGGGTGACAAGATGCTTGCCTGGGCTCTGGCCTGGCAGGCTCGCAAATGCTTTGCGCGTTACGCGATCGATGCCTGTTACGTGCCGGGAAACAGCCATTGGCCGGTTCTGCCCGCTCTTGCCACGCTCGGTCGGTCCAGAAGGCCCGTCACACTGGCTCAGATCAGCTCGCCTGTATGTCGCGAAGGCCGTACGCGACTGGGGCAGATGCGTTATGACTGGCGCATGCGCGCCCTGTTGCGTCATGCGGACCGTGTCACGACGCTGAGCGAACCGCTTGCTCATGAAACCATGGCCATCATCGGTTCCAAAATGGTGGATGTCGTGCCACTGCCAGCGCTGTGGGACGAGGAGGAGGGGCTCGTTCCTGTCCCCGATGAGGCCATGACCATTCTTGCAGCGGGAAGACTGACTGCGATCAAGGGTTTCGACGGGTTGATAAAGGCCTTCCGTCTGGTGCGTGACCGACATGCGAGAGCAAAGCTCGTGATCTGCGGAGAAGGGGAGGAACGACCGAGGCTCGAAGCCCTGATCGAA
The DNA here is from genome assembly GCA_907164665.1 of Colias nastes. Lineage (NCBI taxonomy): Eukaryota > Metazoa > Arthropoda > Insecta > Lepidoptera > Pieridae > Colias > Colias nastes. Next base: position 8,360 of record CAJQZM010042274.1, on the reverse strand, counting down.
GAGCTCGATCTGACCGAGGCCGTCACTCTGACGGGCTATGTGCCCACCATACGCCCGTACCTTCAGCATGCCCGCGTCTTTACCCTTACATCCCATCTGGAGAGTTTCGGCGCCGTTCTGCTTGAAGCGCTCGCGGCCGGTCGTCAGATTGTCGCAACACGGTGCTCGCCTGCGGTCGATAATCTGATCGTCTCGCCTCTCGCCGGTCGCAGTGTTCCCACGCGCGATGTTCCTGCTCTGGCAGATGCATTGAGCGCTATTCTCGACGAGGCACCGCCGCCATGCGAAACGCTTGCACAGCTGGTCAAGCCGTTTCACGTTTCGCATGGCGGCAGGTTGTTCCTCTCGCTCATGCAGGCCGGACGGGACCGGGATGCCGGCTTCAGGAATGGCATGAGGGCTGCTTTTTGACAAAACCCTATTCTGCCGGTTTCCTGCCGCACCATGTCATCTGACTCGTCGTCCGAGCATCGTTCGGCACTTCATCGCATATTCAGCAATACCGGGTTTCTGGTTTCGAGCCGTATCGTCAACGCTCTGTGCAGCTTTGCCTATGTGGCATGGGCCGCTCATACGCTCGGACTGAAAACATTCGGCATTCTTCTGCTGATCACGACCTTCGTGACGCTGGTGTCGGACATGACGCATCTGCAGTCGTGGCAGACCCTGCTTCATTACGGAGCAGCTTCGTTCGAGGCGCGTGACAGAAAACGCTTCATGCCCATACTCGGGTACTGTATGCGCTCTGACATGATCAGCGGTCTGACCGGGCTGGTCGGCGGTGTTGCGGTAATTGCCGTTGCAGGCACGCCGCTTCTGGGCTGGTCGGCATCCGTAAAGCACGATGCATCATGGATGATGGCGACTGTCGCCTTTATGAACACCGGATGGTCGACGGGGATGATCCGGCTGAGCAATCGTTTCGGCCTTGCGGCATTATTCGATTTTGTTTCGACCTGCGTGCGCACGCTCGGCTACCTGATCGGGTATCTCTGTCATGCGTCCCTGGACTTTTTTCTTTTCATCTGGTTTCTGCACCAGTTCGCTCTTTTTGCCGTCACGAGCCTTGGCGGGTTTGTGCTGTTCCGGCGTCAGATGGGGCGGGATATAGGCTTTTTTTCCTGTCTTTTATGTGCGGCCGACATACGGGGCATATGGGGCTTTACCCTGCGTGTAAGCGTGAACCAGATACTCGATGCCGTTTTCCGTCAGGGTGGAACGCTGATTATCGGTGCGATACTGGGGGCTCGGGACGTCGCAATCTACAGGGTGACCAAACAGATCTGCGACGGGCTGGCCAAGCCGGCACAGATGATGATCCCAAGCCTTTATCCGGAATTCGTCCGTTTTCGCGATACGCAGAACTGGCAGGCGCTGCGCCATGTAACGCGCAGGCTGGCAGGCGTCATTATCGGGTTTTCTGCCCTGGCCATTCTGGTCGCCCTGCTGGCCGGGCGTTTCATCCTGAACCTGATGCTGCATGACAGCTTCATGCACGAGCAACTGATCATTCTGCTCATGGTGTTCAGTGCATTGCTGGAAGTCTGCATCATCCCGCTGGAGACCTTGCTTACGGTCATGGGGCGGCTCGCGATTATCCTGCGCTATCGTATCGGGGTGATTATTCTCTATTTTCTGGCCCTTTCGGGCCTGCTCACCCTGTGCGGTGTGACCGGCGCAGCCTTGGCAAGCGTCCTGTGTTCGTTGCTGATTTTTGGCCTGTGCCTCTTTCTGGCAGCCCGCTGGATGTCACCGCGCTGGGCGGCCCGTCACGGTATCGGCTGAACTGCCCGAACGTCGCTCTCACGCTGTGCGTGAGGCGTCGTCGAGCACGAGATAGAGCAGGGCGGCGCAGCCCAGACAAACCGGTGTGACGAAGGCGCCCATAAGGTCTGCGCCTCCAGTCGTGTCGCTCAGAATGCCGAACGCCAGGCGATGGTCTGCGAATACGAACAAGCCGATATGAGAGGGCCAGAAATGTCTGAGAAGCCCCATTGCGGCCAGTAGCAGGCAAATCGCCCAGAGGCTCGTGCGAATGGCAAGGAGAGCGATACGTGACGTCATGACGGGCTTTTGCCTTGCTCTGCTGAAAACGCGGTGCGGTGCAGGATATTGCATGGGTCATGGTGGAAACAAGGAACATCTCTGGCAGCTTTCCGTTCTCGCAGGACATCGTTCGGGCAGGCGCTTTGTGAGTGGGAAATCTGGAAAGTGATCAGCCGGTCCGATCGATGCTTTCAGGACTATGGGCTGTCATGCTCACAGGCTTTGCGGAACGGAAGGTCGGGACAGCAGGACATGTATGAGACAGGTACAGAAAAGTGACGGGTTCCCGGTCTTGGCATGCCAAGGGAAATCCCATATGGCGCAGTAAAATCCAGTACTCGATAATATTATTAAAAATACTGATTTCAGATATGGTGGAAGTGTGAGCGAAATACAGTCTGGACGCGTACCCAATAGTCATGGTGCAGGTCGCAAACCTTCGAAAAGCAGCGTCGCCGGACTGGATGCGACCAATTTCTTTCTTGCTGATGTGCAGGACGGGGTCGGGCCGTATCTGACCGTTTATCTGGCGAGCGCGCGTCACTGGCAGGCAGGCCCGATTGGCATTGCGATGGCAATGACAGGCCTTGCAACGGCCCTGTGCCAGATACCGGCCGGATTGCTGGTGGATTCCACACGATACAAGCGTTTTCTCGTCGCGATCTCCGCCGTCATCACGGCGCTTGCCTGCATCATGATTATTGCTGTTCCCGGTATGGCACCGGTGCTGATTGCACAGATCATGATGGGGGCCGCAGCAGCCGTCATTCCACCCGCGCTGGCCTCGATTTCGCTGGGGCTTGTCGGGCGTCGGCGTTTGCCGGCGCGTATAAGCCGCAATCAGGGGATCAATCATTTTGGCTCTTTTACCTCAGCGGCTCTCGCAGGGCTCTGCGGGCAGTATTGGGGGCTGAACTGGATTTTCTATCTCGTTTGTGGATCGGCGCTGGCCAGCGCGCTGGCCTTGTTGCTGATCCGCCCCAAAGAGATCGACCAGAAAGTGGCTCGTGGGAGCGAGGATGACTCCAGCGCGCCGCCCATGGCCATTGGCAAGCTGATCGGGCAACGGCCTGTATGGGTCTTTCTTTGCGCGATCGTACTCTTCCATCTGGGGAATGCAGCCATGCTGCCTTTCGCCGGTCAGGTCATGGCGAAAAGTCATCCGGGTGCGGAAACGGTCACACTGAGCGCATGTGTGATCGTTGCGCAATTCGTCATGATGCTTGTGGCCTGGGGGGTAGGGCGCGCCATGGCGCGCGGGATCGGGCGCAAACCGATCTTCCTGCTGGCTTATGCTATTCTGCCGATACGCGGACTGCTTTTTGCGTGGTTCGATGCGCCTTCAGCCATTATCGCCATTCAGGTACTCGATGGCATGGCTGCCGGTATTTTTGGCGTTATTGCTATTGTCATCGCCGCCGATCTGACCAATGGCACGGGGCGCTTCAATTTCCTGCAAGGCATGGTTGCGCTGAGTGTCGGGATCGGGGGAGGGCTGAGCAATCTGATCGGCGGCTATATTGTGCAGCTTGAAGGCTATCGCGCGGGGTTCCTGTCTCTCACTGTGATTGCAGTTCTGGCTCTCGTCTTCTTTTTCGTCATGATGCCCGAGACGCGTGATCCTGAGGATCGGGCCACGCCTGTTCCTGCCTGAGGCATCATTATCATGGATCAGCTGATACTCTGGTGCGCCTGCATATTTGCCATCGCAGGCCTTTTGTTCCGTCCCTTTGCACTGCCAGAAGCGCTCTGGACGTGCATGGCAGCACTCGTTTTGCCACTTGCCGGGCTAATCGGGTGGATGGATGCATGGCACGCCATAGGCTCGGGCAAGGAAGTCTATCTTTTCCTGCTCGGGATGATGATCCTGAGCGAAATCGCACGGCAGGAAAAACTTTTCGATTTTCTGTCTGCTGCGGCTCTCAAGCGGGCATCGGGATCGGGGCGTATGCTTTTCCTGATCATTTTCGGCGTAGCTATCGTCACGACGGCCTTTCTCTCCAATGATGCGACGATCATCCTGCTTACGCCCCCAGTACTGGCCCTGGCCGAAAAGGCCGAGATCGATCCTTTTCCCTCGCTTCTGGCCTGTGCCTTCGTGGCCAATGCCGCGAGCTTTCTTCTGCCAATAAGCAATCCAGCCAATCTGGTGCTCTATGGAGGTGCGCCGCCGAGCCTCCTGCCATGGCTGGGGCGCTTTCTGCTGCCATCCTGTATGGCGATCGGTGTGAGTTTTGTGATCCTGTACGCGATGGTGCGTCGCGATATCGATGTCGCTTTTCCGGATACCGCGCCGCTTCCGGATCTGGATCGCATAGCGCGTTTCACTGCGCTGTCGCTATTCGGGATCGGCGTTGCTCTTACGCTCGTCTCATTCCTGCACGGTTCGCTCGGCTGGGCTACGGCGCTTTGCGGGATGGGACTTGGCTGCGTTGTAACGGCATTGCGTCGACGCTCTCCCATGTCCGGACTGCGTGAGATTTCGTGGTCGGTCTTTCCACTCGTGGCGAGCCTGTTCATTCTCGTGTTCGCTGTCGAAAAGAGTGGGCTGATCACGATATTGACCGGTGCAATACGCGTCTGCGGCGAAGGGCTCGGTGGTATCATGGCAGCCGGGTTCGGTCTGGCTGTGCTGAGCAATGTCATCAATAATCTTCCGTCGGGCCTGCTTGCGGCCCAGATGGCCCCCGCTTTTGCAGGACATGGAACGGGGCTGCAGGATGCTCTTCTGATCGGTGTCGATCTCGGTCCCAATTTCACGTTGAGCGGGTCTCTGGCGACAGTGCTCTGGCTGATCATCCTGCGCAGAAACGGGCTCGATATGAGCTACTGGCGTTTCATGCGCTTCGGTGTTGCGTTGACCTTGCCCGCTCTGGCGGCTGCGCTGGCCGTTCTGGCGCTCTGATCTCCAGGCATTTGTGCGGGCGGGGTGTGCGTGGATGCCTGCCGGTGACGCTGTAGTTACGTTCTGTTCACAGGCAGGAACACGCTTTCGGTTGTGTCGTTTGATGTCTAACAGATCGAACTGCGATATCTCCGGGCTGCATTGGCCCGGAGCTCTGTCCACTGCCCGGAAAGCAATGTCATGGCCGATTTATCCTCTCCTGAATCCATAGCCGCGTTGCCGGCTCTGGCGACACGCGCCATGCGGTACGAGGAAGGGCAGAAGCTCCGTAAACATGTTCCACGTAGTGCGCATGCCGAATGGGAGGCGCCCAAAGATCGTGCCGACCCGGTCGCGTTACTGATCGAGCAGGGGAAAAGCCGCATAAAAGACCTGCTGCCTATACGATACGAGCGTATGCGTGCCTCTCCCTTCGCATTCTTGCGTGGCAGTGCAATCGTCATGGCAGCGGATCTGGCGGGAGCCCCTGTCAGTGGGCCACAGGTGCAGAGTTGCGGCGACTGTCATATGGCCAATTTCGGAAGCTACGCTTCAGCGGACGGAATAGCCGTTTTCGATATCAACGATTTCGATGAAACCTATCTGGCTCCGTTCGAATGGGATCTGAAGCGCCTCGGCACTTCGTTGGTTCTTGCCAGCGAAGAGGGTGGTGCCTCGACAAAGCAGGCGCAGAACAATGCATTTCTGATGGCGAAATCCTATCAGGCGGAAATGACGCGTCTGGCTCCAATGAGCCCGCTGGAGATATGGTCGGATCGCATCGATCTTGCGGCAGCAATCGAGGATTTTGCCGACAAGAATACGCGCAAGACCATACGCGACCGTCTGGAAGCCCGTCTTGCAAGCGCACGCGATCATTTCGGTCTCGTGTCGTTCGATAAAACGAGGCCGCGTTTCAGGATCAAACCACCCCTCGTCATGCGATTGCCGGAAGAGGACGGTACGATCCGCGAGGCCTTTGCACGCTATATCGCAACCCAGCCGCCCGAGCGCAAAATACTCCTCGCTCGCTACAGGCTGGAAGATACCTTGTTCAAGGTCGTGGGGGTAGGCAGCGTTGGTACCTATTGTGCCATAGGGCTTTTCGCCACAGCCGATGGCGAGACTTTGCTGCTTCAGATCAAGGAGGCCCAGGAATCCGTACTGGCGTCGCATGTGCCGGGCCCGCGCTTCGATAACCAGGGAGAGCGGGTTGTGGTGGGCCAGAGAATTATGCAGGCCAGCTCCGACTCTTTTCTTGGCTGGACGCATAGCACCGCCCCGACAGGGCGCGGCAGGAAAACCGCTTTTAGTGGCGCTCATAAACAGTTCTATGTCCGCCGCCTTAAAGACAGTCGTCTCGCAGCTATCGGCGCCGATGTCGCGCAGGAGGGGCTGGATGATTATGCCCGGTTGTGCGGCCGCGCACTGGCCCGTGCTCATGCCCGTTCGGGCGACGTGGCCATGATCGGCGGCTATCTTGGAACAGGCGACAGCTTTGCGGAGGCGCTCGTTACGTTCTCCGCACGCTATGCCGACCAGACGAAATGCGACTGGAAGCAGTTCAACAAGGCGATCGAAGCGGGCGTGCTCCCGGTTTCAGGAGAAAAGCCGGATTGAGGGAGAGGGGGGATCGTCAGAAGCACGCGCGGGAGCCTGTCGAAGCACTCTTGAGTCATCCCCGGCATAGAGGAATGCCTACGACAGAGCATCTTGTAACCGGGCAGGGCATCTATTGGTTTTACGTGTGTCCTGTCCTGAATGTCGGTTTATGGTAACCTTGGCTTTCCCCTTACATTCCGTTCTGTCGTGGCAGATTGCGGGCTCTCATTGAGTTGCAATGGGAATGGGGCCACCATGATTTCCTGATACGATGATCCCCCGACGAGTACGGCGGTTTGCTTGGTATACTGGATTCCAGCCGGAAACCCAGGCGTTACGCTGGAAGGAGCGCTTATAGACGATGAGCGATGCGTTGATTAGTAATGGTTACAGTATATCTTAATTAATGCATAATATTAAATAATACCTTAATTTATGCAACCAAGTAAATCAACGAAAGCATACGAATTAATTTGAAAACAATTGTCAATATACAGATATTATTTTTGTATTCGAATTTGTATTCTGGTATTGACTCCTAATGATTGCCAAATAATGGATTTCACATTAAATATTGCGCAAGGCTAACTATGCGAATTCATATGGTATATATATCTTGCGCGTAGAAAAGAATTTTTCGATACACGGAATATCTCGCAGTGGTATTATGTAATGATATCATTTCATTGGGATTCTTATCAAATATAAGCTCAAACAATAACAACTCTTTCCTATAAGATTGGAAAATTTTTTTTTGAAATATGCAATTCCAATTGCGTCATAATATTTCTACTTGATAACAAGGTATGTAAATCACGCTAATGTCATCTGGATGACACAACGCGTCAGAAAAATCGGTATGCAGGCGTCCGAAATGTATGTTGTCGGAGTTGAGTCTCATGGCGAACACAACCTTCTGGGGTGATCTTCAGAGTGCATCAGGCACGACCCCTGCTGGAACGACCAATACGATTACAGTGAATCAAAACTGTACCGGTTGCTGGGTGGCGGGGCATTGGGCGCAAAATGACCCGTTCAATGTCGACGGCACGTTGGTTTTCAATATGCATCAGGGGTCCAGTGTGTCCCTCGGAAGTTGGGGAAGCGCGAATTATTACGGCGCCATTATCGGATCGAACGGCGTGGTTACGGTCAATGGTAGTAATAAGCAGGGCAACGTCGACCCGACCGGTATTCTGCAGGCTGTTGGATTCTTCAATATTGCCGGAAATACTGTGAATAACGGCACAATGAATATTGGATGGACTTCCCTTTATAACTATAAATCAACCGGCAACATTACCGGAAATGGTACCATCAATCTGCAGAATGTGACGCTTGCCAGCGATTTTCGCGGCAATCAGTATTGCTACTGGTTTACGTCATTTCAGAATATCTCCGGTCAGACGATCAATATGACCAACTCCCAGATTGCCTTCGGTGATCGAAACGGAGGCGGTTCGATTTCTAATGTCACGATCAATTGCAGTGGCGGTAATAACTACATCGCCATCAATGCTGGCATGTTGGGCAGTGTCACTAACCTCAAGATCAGAGGCTTCGGTGGCGGCGACAAGCTCGATCTCGGAAGCTGGGGCATGGCAGACTGGTGCAGCTACGATCCAAGCACCGGGATATTAACGGTATCTACTTATTACCCCAACATCACTAACATTGTTTCCGTGCAAATCGATATTGGCCTGGGCTACGACCCTGATGGTTTTTCATTAGGATACTTCTTTACTGGAGCTTCCGGCGATGCCGGGCTCACCTATCTGGGCGCTCCGCCCTGTTACCTGACTGGCACGCTGATCGAAACCGCGCGCGG
>CAJQZM010042272.1:0-16199 GCA_907164665.1 Colias nastes | reverse complement strand
AACTTCTCTACAACTTGGGTCCAGTAACTTTTTGTCGTAGAACTATAAATAAAAAAGTTATAAGCGAAAATGTTCAAAAATTAGAGCTATTTATATTTTTCAATAAAACTTTTTTTTATCATTTTACGAAGAAATGATATCAGACCATTTTTGTAGATTGTTTTTCGAGGAACACTTTTTATATACAACATTTTTTCATTACGTCGATAGCTAAGGTTTTACAGCGCTCTGAAGTGAGTACTATTTTTCAGTACTCTTAACTATACATATATTGGCTATTGGCTCTTTTCGAAGTCTCCAGAACAATGGAAGCACACTGCAGAACATTTCAGCCCCGCTTTTCGACGTAAAAAAAAACGCGTTTCCAGACTCTACCTCCTGGGTGGTGGGGAAAAGAATCAATAATTAATTATGAATAATATTGCAAAATTAATTATTAAAAATATTATAATAACAAAATAAACTACAGATGACAAATTATTATTACACGTAATATATGTATACTGTATAGTTAAGAGTACCTACTGAAAAATGGTACTCATTTCGGAGCGCTGTAAAACCTTATCTATTTAATTAATGAAAAAATGTTGCGTATAAAAGTTGTTCCTCGAAAAACAATCTACAAAAATGGTCTGATATAATTTCATCGTAAATTTATAAAAAAAAAGTTTTATGGAAAAATATAAAGATCTCTAATTTCTGAACATTTTCGCTTATAACTTTTTTATTTATAGTTCTACGACAAAAAGTGACTGGAACAAAGTTGTAGAGAATTTAATTTGCAACAAATAATGTTACTAATGTTTTTTAATCAGATAAATAGTTTAAGAGATATATCGTAAAAACCATATCAGCCGCTATTTTCAAGATGGCGGCCGCGGGACAAGGGTGGAGACCCCACAAACTTGGTGATAGCTTCACACTGACCCCCCCTACACATCAAAAAAATGAAATTGCGTCCTCTAAAAAACGCAACCCCAAATGTAACTTTTCAATGGACTACATTAAAACCCCTCTGAATGAGTTCTTGGTTCCATTTTCAAGTAATTGCAACGACCTTGGTTCCGCGTTGATGAAGTAACATATTATAAAACAGTACATTTCTTCTGAACTATTGAAAATTCTGAAATTAAATGAGGCAAGGTAGACTAAATGGACGTATAATTTTACGATAATATTATTACGATTAACGTACGCAGTAGGTACCTAATATTTTTCGCACAATAAAAAATAATATATTAGAATGTGTTTTATTACAAAAAGTATCTATTCATTTTGGAATAACTATCTAATATTTGAAAAAATCTCTATATTGGGTCTTATGAAAATATGAATAAAAATTGTACTTTTAATGAAATTGTTATGTCAATTATTACACAAGAGGGAAGAAGTAATGTTTGCAAACTTAACCTTCAAGAACCAGGCGCAGCCGCGGCGGTATTTGACAAACATTGTGACGTCTAACCTGTTTCGATATTATTCTCTCCTAATGTGTGCTTTAATGTGGTTTATACTGCTAATGACTACAATTTACGAGTATAGTACTATTGTATGAAACGTGATGTAAACAATAGATCTTCGTAAATAGCAATACGATCGTAAAATACCTATTAAGTAAGTTGGTACTTAACAAACGTAGGTACCGATATGAATATTAATATGTTATAAAATATAATTTTTAGCTCACAAAAACTTTCAACTTTGAAAAACTAAGCTTTTTTTTAAAGGTGATGATGATTTGATCGTTTTAGGAAGATGAAATAAATAAAGTTAACAAGATTATTTTATACAGTCCTTATTATCCTCCATTTCAGTGACATGCCAGCAAGCAAGTAAGCAGCAGCACCTACACACAAAATAAATATAACGACGACCGCGAAGTTATTAAGCCAAGGATGGATATTGGTACTTTAATTTAAATTGAAATACATTGAAATAAACGTAAAAGAGAGATATCTCAATTGTTTTCATGTTATAAATACTCTCAATTATATACTATGTAGATTCAGACTGTTTTTTTAGATCTTGACCTGCGAAAAGAGGTTGCGCGTGAAAAATCTAGAATATTATTCAATAGAAATATATTTTTATGCCATGAATTCCAAATTTAAAATATTATTATTAAAATTGTGAATGATTAGGTTCGCAATACTACACTATCACACACAATGAATATTAAACGCAAGAGATAAACAGAAGGTTCGATGATAACTGCGTACTTTTTTATCAATAGCGGTAAATATATTCATATTTAAATGCAGATTAAAAACTTTGGTAAATAAAACAAATTAAACTGACAAAGATATAAATATCTTTTGTTTATAGTCCATTTTTGTATTTAGAATAGTACGAACGTGACAATTTTAATTAAATTATTCAGTAAGTACTTCATTATAATCTATTCTAATGGTGATCTTTTACGGACCTTATAAGTAAGCAAAGATGGGGTTGATTTTCATTCTAAGAATTTTCTAATACGCTTTATAGAAGTTTGATGACTATCATAATAAATATACAGCAGGCACTTACCTATTATTTTATGTAAGTATCCTCTGGAATCAAGTGACGTTTAGCGGTTGTGTTGGTATTCCATTATGTTGCCTCCACACATTCGCGAGTATTTACCGCTGGTAGCGAGGTGCAGCCGCGTGGGAACGTTATGCTCCTGAAACTAAACTTCAGCGGCGCTGTCATCGTTTTCCCGTATCGCCAACTCGGTAAGCGCTTGAAGCGCTGCTTTAATTATATTATTATGTCAATGTTTTTCTTAACTTAGATAACTGTTGTAATTGTAATATTATTTGTTACTTCAGCATGTTTTTAATTCTATGATAACTTATGCGATAATAGAAAGCCTTCAAATAAGAGATTTAACAGAAAAAGACCTTATTAAATGTATGTAGGTGGTATTTATTAAACTTACAATACTATGGGATATACTTACCTAAAATAAAATTATAAGTAAATGAATAATGTTGTATAACATGTAGAAATTAAAAAAAAATCGTTACTTACATATTTTGCTTAATAATAACAAATTAATTTAATATTTTAAAGATAATTTATTTATAAAATGAAATATAATACATATATCTATTATCTACTCATAGAAATTATTTGTAACAGTATGCAACTTATTATCGTCCACAATAAAAATTAGAGGAATGAGGATACCTTTTTATACAAAATAAACATTTTTGTTCAATTTACTATAGATGGCGTTGAGCTGTATAAAAATATATTGTATCAGTCAAATTAAAAGCGCTGTAAGCGCTGCATTGTAACAGCATTATTCCGTGTTGCCAAACTTCATTGATTTTTGTGCGCCTTTAAAGTATTTGAGATAACTTAAATGTTCTATTAAACCAGTGTAGGGCACTGTGCTGGCAGTACTGGCATTTCGCCATTTTATTTATCTAGGCCACCATTTTTATGGTGCAGAAAACCCTACTTGAACGTGTAGGTAATTGAAGATATAGTTGGTTTTAAAACTTAACACATATATTTGAAATGAGATGATATGAGAATGCAGTTTGAATAAATTATCTTAAGCCTACTTATGAACAAATTAATAATTATTATTAATTTATTATTTAAACCTTTTTCGAGTATCGTTTTGTTTCAATACTTTGATAGGTACAATATCACTGCTCTACATTTAAGTCATAACATTTGTATAGCAATTTACAATTAAAAAAAAGGTGATGCTGCAGGTGGAATTCCTTTTACCTATTTTAGCTCTCCCCTTACCATACCGATATTAAAAAGGAATCATATTAACTTAAAGTATTTATGGGAAATAAATAACTATTTATTTTTCTTTATTTGGCATTACAACGCTTAGGTGACCAATATGATCTGAGTTTATAAATTTTAAGCAATGATATCTATTTTCGTCTTTGAAAACACCAAAAATACTACATAACTAGAGATTTGGAAAATAATATAGAGTTTAGTTGAAATATTTTAAAATACGAACACTTTATCAGAGGAGGAAGGTTTTGGATCAAGTCTTTTTACATAAATTGGTGAATGGGTCAATCGATTGTGCGTCATTGGTATCTCAGCTTAACTTTAAAGTTCCAGTCAGATTGCCTAGACATTCTAATAATATGCCGTTCCATACAAAATTCCACAATAGTAATCTAGGCCATTATTCAGGCATTTCTCGCCTTACCAAAGAATATAATAATATAGTTTCTGGCAATAACAAGACTATTGACATTTTCTCAAACACTGTACATAAATTTAAAAAGGAATTGCTCTCGATTGAACCTTTGCCAAAACCCAGTTGATCAAATGTAGTTTTATTTTAACATTAATTGATTATTTTGCCGTCAAAATTGGATTTATGTATTATGTATATGTGTATTTTTTTACCTAATCTGCAGTTAGCTGCAGACTGTGTGTCTTGGATTTAATGTTATATTTGTTAGTGGTGGTTGCCTATAATTGTGACAGCACTATGTCTACGATTGTTATTACTTTAATGCTTTTATCTATGTATCAGTGTATGTCATGTTGGTGATCCTTAATGAAATAAATAAATAAATAAATATATAAGTGGTAAAAATTTAACTAATGAAAACTCTTCATTTGAAAGTGAGCCATAGGTATTATATTTGTAGAGTGTTGTAGAGTAAAATTATTTAAATTATCCACCAATGAAGTTTAATTTCATGATCAAAGCCATCTATAGACAGTATGAGAAATCATGTTCAAGTTACATTTTCAGGCTGGAGCCAGTTATTCAGTTATTCAGTACGATTTGGTAATTCCAACTTAGTTCACTAGATGGCACTGTATTTTTTGTGTAAAAATATATTTTAAGCTCTGTATAAAAGACATCATTCCTTTATTATACTAAGGGCTGATTTTTCAATCCTTGGATATTACTTATTCGTCGAATAACGTATTAAACTACCATTTCAAAAATGTATTCTTTGCCCGTCTTTGACAGTTTACGGGTGACATTTTAATATTATCGTGTAATACTTTAATGGGTGGATAATTTTTATCCATGGATTGAAAAATCGGCCCTTATAATTATAATGATGTTTCTATTGTTTTCTTGCGTTTTTATCGTATTATTTTGTACCTGAATGATATTATGTTGTATTTAGTATTAGTAGTAATTTTATTTAAATTAAGATGTTTGATAATATGTTTAGATATTTTTAACACTTGTAGTAGGTAGCTATGTAATAAAACGTTTGTTTTAAGACAAGTAAGAGCGTGAAAAGTGGGAACTCAATGTTATTGTTAGTTATCTAATTGTTATATTCTAAGCTTTTACAGCATATGATACAAAAGATATTCCTGCAAAAATAATATCGACAACAATTCGAAAAATACAACAATAAACCATATTCTTCCAAAACATTCTAAAACATTGTATATTTATTTGATAGATACATTATTCGAATGCAGATTTATAACCAATACATAAAATATGAACATTGCACGTTTTTCATAGCATTCGATATACATTAATCTAAATTTTTCATTTTATTTATTAGTCGTATATACTTACACTTTATTTTGTATATCATTATAAAAGGCTTTATAATTTTCCATTAACTTTTGAGGCTTCGTAAATGTTTTCAGTTATAATAAGCGTCATTAGGAGTTTTATTAATTTCGGACTTTTTCCTAGTTTAAAGAAAATTACTTTATAGTCTGAAAATCATACAATTTTCGATTTATTAAGATATGTGTGTGCGTTTTCTTTAAAAATATATTTTCAATGCATCTATAAATTTATTATAGGTAAGGCAGAAAGTAATAACGTTCGTTATATACGAGATATATTTTTTCCTTATTGGTTTTTTAGCTTTATTCCTTACCCTCGATCAGAGGCAGTGATTGTAACGTAGGAATAAGATTTGTGCCAGGAAAAATAAATAGTGACGGCGATCAATCCTCGACAATTCCAACACGAATCTTTGATTCTTTTCTTACGAGTGTTCATAAAATGCCGACAGCCGGGCTCTGTGTGCCAACTCCGCTTTTATGGAACTTTTTCTATAGAGGGACCGCATTTTTTTGGTAAATAATATTCCGAGTGTATCATATTTAATGAGAGTAGTACTGTTATTGTAGATTTTTTGTTTAGTTATCCAATGTTTAAGAAATATTGCAGTTCTTAATCTTTGCTTACGCTTCATATATTTTTATAGCTTTCATCTTTACTATTATTATAAAGAGGTAAACTTTTTTTACAAGTTATCTTTACAGCTGTCGAAATAATTTTGAAAATTCATTCATCAGAAAAAAAATTCTTTGGTTCCCTTAGTAGAAAGGAGCTGGGATGAGCATCAGAAAAATAATGAAAACCAAACAAAGGATTTATTTACCAATTATCGGGCAAGGTCTAGACGAGCTGGAATTTTGTTATTTTTATAAACTTTACCTACTTACAACTAGTTAATACTTATGCCATTCTAAATTCAATTACCTAGTTAAAAATATCCATTCAATTACCTAGTTTAATAAAACAAAAGTATAAAAACATATTCTAGAATGCTAGAAACAAAAGACTCAATAAAATTCACAACGCCATTTCTATTAGAAGTCAATCTCAACTACATATAACTTTTATGTTAGACTTTCAGTCACATTACACGCTTCGACGCGTACGAAAATTCGTACTACCTCGAAAATCGATGCAATGTTGATGGATTAACTGTAATGCGAAAGTCGTGTTCTTTTGTATTAAAGATCGCCGAAATTATTTAAGGCTAAGGACTAATAGCATTATTTTGCTACAACATTGTAATGTAATTAATACCCCTGTATTATATTAAAAATTGGGTACCTTGGTAACGACGCCTACTAAGGATGGTTGACAATATATTCTCTACTATACTCTTTAAAAAAATGTGGTAAAGGCCCATTAATCGAGGAAAACTTTTTGATTGGAAAAAAGATTAGTAAAGCTTCACTGTACCTTTCATATATTTTGCTATGTGTCACTATTTAAATTTTTCTCCGTAGCACAGCCAGAAATTATATGCCGTCTCTTAGTTTCATGCTACGTACCTACTATATAATGCCTTTCTGTATTTTAGAGCTATGAAGAAAGAGGTAAAAAAGTCAACATAGAGCTAAGTATGGCTCATCCTACTATCACCTACAATTCGAAAAACAACGACTCCAAGTTTAATAAATCGAAATATTAATTTTGTAAAATGTATCCATAAGTTCTTCGAAAATAAGCATTTTAATTTACTGTGATTATCAGTATCTCTCACACTAGTGACCAGCTTTGTGCAAATCATAATTCAAGCTTTTAAGTGTAATATATAATTTAAGATGAATATACGTATATATATTCCATTCTAAAATCTAACTTTTAATATAAGAATCATCAAACGAACATTAACATAATTTATCCAGCATGCCATTGTTTAGCATTTAATTTTATATTTTAAATAGGTACGGTTTAGCGACCCTATAAAGGAAGAATAATGTTTGCAAATAAACTTCAGCATGTATCTCAATTTTATAGATAATAAAATATTTAAGTACACGAGCGCACTTTTAAGATTAAGAGAGGAGATTAATTGTGATCCTCTCCTCGGGGCCACAACCAGAACTTAATTTTGCATCTTAAACTTGCTTCAAGCTAAATGCCGGATTAAACATCTTATAATGTTATCCTTTAATCGTAACTTTTGCAACAAATGATGTTATGTAGGTATGTTTGTTTAATTACTTTCACACGGTAGACAACTTCATTAAGAATTTTGTTATAATGTTATTTACTCTTTATTCTTTAGGTAAGAGTAGCCGCGTTACGATCTAGGAGTATTGGGTTCAATTGGTGCTCAAAATTTTCCAACAAGTACGCCGCATAAGGATAATCTGCAAGCCACTACACGAATAATCAATAAATGAAACATGTGAAATGCATCTGGCTCATACTGAATTAAGGAAAACAGATTTTTTTCTCTATTTATATAATATACATACAAATATAATGTACTATAGAGTGGATGAACACTGTAAATTTAAGCTTTATACATTTAAGAAAGTGAATTCAAAATTCATATCCGTTTTAAAGACATGAAATAATTCTGCATCATTCATTTTTATAATACAAGGATAATAATATATGATAATATGCTGTTAAACGTGGTTAAATCTCCATGTAAAATTATGCGCCTGAATGTAAATTGTAACAAATTGGCATGTGAAATATACGCAATCAAGCTCTCTTCAAATACGAACCGATTGAAAAGCTGCCCTTAACGAGCTCAACCTTGTGGGTCTGTAAGCTGTCTACATCCTTTTAGATTGAAACGTAATAATTACACATTCTTTCTATTTTACGTAGAAATCCAAATCCCATTTCAATAAATAAATTAGTTTTGCAAAAAGATTTCAGCAAAATATCTATCTATCCGCGTATCTCTTTACAAAACTTGATGTGCGTGGGTATAGTTTAACTTTATACTTACTATTTATTCCCAACAAATTTAAGAACGGTAAATCTTACTTTGCTAATATCAACTTTTCAGAAGACGTTCTTATGTGTTGCTTAGAACGATACGTAATAATGTTTCTATGTGTAAGCACGTATTGTGCTACGAAGAGTGCACTGAGATTTCACATCAAAAATATCTTAGCAGACTCATCACGAACAAGCCGTTGAAGATTCAAAGCCATGGTTTACCACAGTCCTTTTCTTTGTTCCTGTTTGAAGGAAAACTTTGAAACTTTTGGAACAAACATTTTAAACAAGACCTTTATTTACGGTACGAGCCTAACTCAAAAGAAAATATTATAACATAAATTCATACGTCGAAGTTTATGTTTCACATCCCGCTAACCTACTCAAAGTGATGTATATGAAACCCGTATAAATCTTAAACAGCTCGCAAGTTGAACAACTCCCAGCTGAATCGCCGTATCTTAATCTTGAAGTATACATCCGGGATGTTTACAACCTACATCCAGGCTGAACTTGATTGTATAACTAATAGAGTTACGAACTTCCCGACGGCGGGCGTTATGAACAAAATGTAAGTGAATTTGTCAAACGTGACTATATAATGAGCTGCCGGTAATGTACTTAACAGTTGCCGGTGGCAATCTAATTGCTGTTACGCTTTCTCCATTCACCATTGACGGTGGAAACGTGCTGTGTTAGTTTATTTCAAACAGACTTTCCGCTTCTTTGAATGCGACTGAAAAGCGCCCATTCAAGTACAAATTACGATTGCATTTGTTTTGGTTTGTAATGACATCAAAGTTAAGTGGATTATTATATCCATAGAAATCTAAATAATGATTATATATTATTAAAGTCAAAGCAAACATTTCTATTGGCTTCCTAAAGTTTGCCGATGACGCGATTTCCCTGAGGGTTTGAACACACGTTATGCTCAGTTTTGTCATTATTCGATGTTCTATTCCCCCGATTGCGCATATAATGGTAATTGTAAAGCAAATTGTTTTCACTTTTGTTCACACTTGCGAGTTGTTTACACTTTTTATTATAAAGCAATATTATGCTTTTTTCACATTTAACATAATATATTCCATTATTAAGAGAAAATCAGGCAGATGTTTAAATATAACCGCGCATAACAATCAGAAAACATGTAAAAAAGAAATCGATATCAGATACACGTTTATCAAGGACGCAATTAAAAATACCTTTATTTACCAGCTCGGAAAACATGTTACTAATTGTTTTAATTCGGACTTTATTCAATCATTGACTTTATTAATTAGGGATATACGCAGGACTGATGTCGTGTAACCGAAAAGCGTGACGTATGTAAATAATTAACATTAAAATATAAATTGAATCATAGTACCGGCGACTGCTTTGCAAACGCGACATCATTTTATTAAAAGAGGTAGAAATTTTCGTTGAAAGCCGCTATCCGATTACCAACTGTATTCTGAAAGTGATGTCATCTGGCACCAGTTATGAGATGCGAGCGAGTTCTTAATTACAGATGTTATTTTGAGGAAATAGGCTCAGTAAAACTAGTCCTAGATTATGCTAATTATCTTAAAAGTTTAACATTATCTTTTCAATTACGGGTTAAAATTTTTCGTTACTAAGAATAAATTTTATCCACTTTAGCATCTACCTACTCATAAGTCATGTTTTTGCACGATTAACTTATGTTTTATTGAGAATGTATACAGTTTTATTCTCAACCTTACTATGAATGTATCAACGAAATTAATTTGATGTCCAAGAAATACCATATAGCAACTATTTTGTGAAAATAAATTAGTATTCAATCTAAATACCCAATTATAGTGTGGATTTTAATATGTTCAATGTTCATATTACATTTTCAAATAACAAAGAAGAATAATAAAGAAACATATTTTGTTTACCCAATGAAGATTTGTTTACAGAAGTCGCTTTTGCTTTAAAATTGTTTCCGCGGCGAGATCATAATAATATTATATTTTATGTCCTTTTACATATCAAGCTCTTGCTGCAATAAATCCACGGGCATTTTTAATAACTGTCGTATAAGTTATGTTTACGTAATAGAATAATGTTATTTAACATGATTTACGCTATAAGTTTTTATAAGAACTTATTGAAGGTTAATAACCGTTTTTTTTTTCAAACAATTATAAAACTATAATAGATACTTATGTGCGCCTCCATCCCATAGATAGAACAGGCTAGTTTCATTTCGCATAGGGATCATTATTTCTTTAATTTATAACGTAGTTCATGCTTCATCGATTGTTACAATTATATTGTTTTCACGCGAATAAAATATCTTGTTGTTACAGAGCACTTCGATCGCTATCTTTTGTCATCTGTGAATGAAAGCAGACGGGGATCGTTTCCCGAGCGATAATCGACAGGCGACAGCGATTGCGACGGCCTAGATTTATGATGTAATATTTGAGACGCGTTATGCCATAGGGTTGTCATTACAGAGTTTATCTGAATCGTGTAATGTAAAGGTGTGCTGTGTGTCACAAGGGAATTGTTTATTCGTGATAAATATGGTGCAGAACATAGACTAATTTGAAATATCTACTTATTAAATAGATATAGGTATAGCGGGTGGCAAAAAATGTACTTATGTAATTTGCAGAATATTCAGATTTTGGTATTCTGATTGCAATGTTATCATGAAAAAAAAAACACATTACTTTAGTGATACAAAAAATGTACAGCTTAAATATCGAATTGAAACAATGTTTTGATTTTAAAATTTAACTAAGTATATTATTTTGTAATATAACTATGTGGTAATTATTACTGGAATTTAAAAACAATATCCAATGACATTCATTTTTTCTTACAAAGCGGTTCATTTGCAATTACCCTTTTTTAAAATCCTTATTTTACCTACATAATAATTATTAAACTATTTAATTCTGAAAACAAAAACATCCGTTGGAGGTCTGTAAAAGGCAATTGGGTCAAGAAACGAATTTAAAATTAGGCCAGTTATGCATTAACAATCCTTTATAAGTACCAACTTCAACTATGAATGAGGGTCATCACTTTTTAAGTTGTCTGTTTTATTTTGGCGATGATTTTAATATCAACGGAATATGTGCAATAAGACTTATAAGTTCTAATAAAGTAATTCAGTTTTTGTGATGATTTTAATATCGATTTTAGTAACAGGATATGGGGGGCCCATACGGTATTATATATAACATACAGGTAAGATACAGTCGTATTTTTATGAAGCTTATGAGCCAATATAAGCTAGCTCACTACAAGATTTAAACTTAATAGACATAGGTTTCTTTTTTGTTTTAGAGACCAACAGGGGATGAACCAAAAGCATCTCGATTATAGAGTATGTATTATACATATAATATATTATGTTAAAATGTATAAAAAAGAAAGAATTAGTGGCAACCCTTCAGTCTTCACTAGTGAGTGAGCAATTTTGAACACTGCGGTAGTCTCGCCATAGCTTCCTTCCTGTTTATCTATGGTTTATTCACTATATTACGGCCTTGCTCCGATAATGTTTGATCAATATACGGTATTTTCTCTCAGGTTTTTAATGAAAAGTTATTTATTCTAAGAAGATAATATACGCTGAAATTCTATACTTCATTCTTGTAAGATTTCTCATAACAAAATATATTAGGTGGAGTAAAAAATATGTATAGGTATAGCTGTATTGTTAAAAAATTACGTTTATTTAAAAAAAATAGGTTTGATTAATAAATTGCGATTTTAATGTTTGTATCTCTATCTAGAGCTGACATAATGCAGTCTAAAAACAACTACTGCTGTTGAATTTGCGTGAATAAAGAAATTTTCAATATTAATGATTTCTCAATAAGCACCTAATAGCGAGTTTACAATTTTCAATGTTTAAAAAGCAATAAATTTATATTCATTTTTATTTACTATCGTTGCAAACATTGCATAATAATTTTACTATCTACTGTACTTTCATCGTAGTTTTTAATATAACGTTTCACGTTTGAGAATTAAATAAATGTGGATGTGAAAATAAAGATTGATATTATTTCCGTGTCTACATAATGAAGCTCGTATGTAGAGTAAGTAGTTAGTTTCGATTAAAACAATTTTCTGAAAACATCTCGTGTAATTATTTTATTATTCTTCGTTCATTTTTATACCAACGCAAAGTCAACTAAAACATCGTGAGAATACTATAAACAAAGCATTGACTTATTATTTCATGAGATATGTTATTTATAAGGGTAGTTCAGAGTTCTCCAAATGTGGCACCGTCATTATTTATTTTAAAGAGGGTTGCCTAACGAAATTCACCGAATGATATCTAAAAGACGTGATATGCAGTTTTTGCTGCCCACACACGCTTTTAATTTGTCATTTGGACAGTAGGAAAGTCATGGTTTTGCCTCGCTTTTTTCACATTGAGCAATAATAATGTCACATTAGAAACCCTCGTCTACCCTTTTTACAGCACGTCACTAATTAAAGAACCTGATTTAATGTGACCCCCAATCTTACAGCCACGTTAAACAAAATTAAAATGCCAGAGCTTCATTAGACCTCAATTATTTTGTAAATGTCAGTATAACACCGCGAAAGACTGGATTTTGTTGCCTGTAGAGTTTAACAAGTTGCAAATAATGTTTATGAGAAGATTTGTTCTTCATATAACTTATGAGCATGAAAAGATTCAGTTACATGCGTGGAAGTTCCTTTCTAAAATATTATATAAGCGAAATATTTTTCTGTGTAGTAAATATCTCACTTTCACAAATAAAAATATACACTGTTATGGGTAGTTTATTTATTTTCATATGCACGGTTACAATTTCGAGATTTGTATTTTTGGATCGTGCGTATTGAAGGTTCGACATACATAGAAAAGAAAGAATACAAATAAATATAGAATCGAAATATTCACCAGAGAATTTTCCTCCCTTGCAACCTTTATTTGCATTGGAGCGAAAATATTTAATCAGGCGTATAATCTTAGCGTTCCCTACGCTTTTGTGGTATCAATGTATACGTTTTCGTCAAGGCTACAAGTATTTTATGTTGCTCTGGTACATAAAGCCAGGTTATTTTAAGATATGAATATAAACTCTCAGAGAAAATATAAACTTAAAAAAAATATAAACATATTTGTTAATTTCGTGAAAATTAATGTACCCATGGAATAACCTTTTTTTTATTATTTTATGTATGTAAATAAAATGTACGCACAAAACTTAAATAAAACGATGTATGTATTTGTAATTACTGACTCTTGACAATCGATCACTCTGACAAGTAATGCGATCCTACGAATCTAGCCAGATGGGAACCTTATAAAACAAAGTTTGCGGCGTTTAGCGTTAAGTTATTTACAAAGTATATAATTATAGATCATGTAGAAAACGAATCTTTAGTGATTCTTTTCACCTTCTTACTCAATCTACGAGAGAAGTCTCCGGTTAAAAGAAAATTATTTAATGCATTGCAAGATATTTTCCTGAGAAATGTTGAGTTTTGTGAACTGATTTACAACCCCAATTGGTTCCCTTAATTATTATCATTAATTTCAAAAAAATATCTGTCTTCTTCCGTCAAAGCATTACTTAACTGTCCATGATTAGCAGGTTTAGTTAATGGTAAGTAAAAGGCTTTCATTTATTTTGTCGCCAATTAAATAAATAATGCATCACGTTCAAAACTTATTGATTTATAATATTAAAGCGTGGTGGCAATTAGATATATATTTAATGATAAAACATCTCACGGAAAGTTTTTCATTTCTTAATATTAATAATAATAGAAGCACATCGATAAAACCACATACAACCCTACCTACTATGTACAATCAAACACAAGATGATAAATAAATAAGGATGACACGTAATAAATGTGTCAAACCAATGTACAAAAGTACTACAGAAGACTGTAGTACTTTTTTGAAGCAGGATTTATAAATGTCGCGTCACTTTAAATTTGCGTAATAGAAAAATTTGGTCTATCGATAACGTTCTTTAGTTGCGAAGCGGGCGCGATTTTCCACACCATTAGTGATGTGACAAACGGTGGATTGTACTCACAATGTCGTTTTTACAAATTACCAGCTTTAGAGATGGATCAGCTTTTAACTTATCACCCGTTATGAGCAGACACTTTTTATTCACAATATCAGCTCGTAAAAATGTTATTTTGGAGTAATGGAATATTAGGTTTATTTAGATAAAAATATAAAAATTATTTGAACATGTCAGTACTATAGTTCAGGATCCATCGCCCATTTTTGCACTTGATTACTATCAAGCTAATTTTCCGTGAGTAGCTTTATTTTGATTAGACGCCCAATAATTTCTTGTACGAAACTCTCGATTGTGGTAGCTTACAGAGATAACAAGGATAAAATATTTTGATTTGATGGTTCTCAAATATTTATTACTAACTGATTTTTTTTTTGTTCAATCTCAAGATAATTATCTAAATTATTCGAAAAAATATTTGTCCTACAAAATCTATGGTTTGATCAAAGAGTCCCCTCTTTCCAATGTGTATCGATAACGAGGTCATCATAAATGATTAATAACCAGCTGATTTTTTGTTTTCACTTAGTTAATATTCATATAATTCAACAGACATATTGTCCTACAAATTGCGTAATAAATATTTGAGAACCATCAAATCAAAATATTTTATCCTTCTTACCTCTGTAAGCTACCACAATCGAGAGTTTCGTACAAGAAATTATTGGGCGTCTCATCAAAATAAAGCTACTAACGGAAAATTAGCTTGATAGTAATCAAGTGCAAAAATGGGCGATGGATCCTGAACTATACTGAGTTACGTCTAAATATTAAAACGGTGAAAAAGAAAATATAAAAGTGAAATGTCTAATTCGATAACTTACTCCAATTTCGTACATAAGTAGAAATGTTATCTCTATACAAAACTGTATAAAAATGTCCAAGTATACACATTACACAGCTACTTATTTCTAGTTAACATAAAAAATATGTTATTATGAAAACGTTATAAATATCACGCTTGTGCAATTGTTAAGCTGTTTAGAGAAAACTCCATAAGCCTGAACGTGAACTAACTTTTGTGCTTTAAAGTAATAAACTGCTTAAATTTTATGAGCATCCCCGGGTAATACCCGGCGGGGTACGGAGCACACGTTGCATATCGTTTCGTTCCGTGGCGCTTTCAATTCAACGAAACTTGACTTTTCAATATGATCCCTAAAAATATGTCCGTTTCGCATATTAATTATATGTACTGGAATTATGGTCGTATATATAATACCTATGCGTCATTGATTAATTAAGCTATTGCATAGCTTCTATCGCGGGCCTTGAGCGCGGGGACCGAATCCAGAAATTCCGTAACGAAAAAACCTCACGCTCCCCACTCCGATGGGCACGGAGGTGTGGCTTGAACGCATGCTATGCAATAGCTTTATTTAATTGCTTTATTAATCTAGAAGTAATATGTTATTAATTTGCGTGTAAAAATTCGTGAGATTATACGTTATCTGCGCATTGTTTCACTTCTCAAAAAAATGTGTAATATTTTGAGAAAACTCTTCAGTGGCTAAATCTTAAGAAAGCTTTCATTTGAATTAGAGTCGAGCTAAGAAAAACTTAGATGGGAAAGCCGGAACGTTGCTACGACGGCCCCACTTCCGCTTCGAGTTTCTGGCTCTGGACACATTTGAACTAAAAAGATTTCTAAAGATACGATACGGGAAAATATCTACGAAAAT
>CAJQZM010042270.1:0-43369 GCA_907164665.1 Colias nastes | reverse complement strand
GGGATCCCACGCTTTGCGATTGCCTAGATTTACGATCGAGATACCAAGAGTATATCGATCGAAGGAATAGGCTGCTTGCGCATCGAACACCGCATAGCCGGGAACAGCGATCGTATTGGGCAGTGTCAGCTGGCGGGAGGTATAGGCCGTCATACCTGCGCCGAAGGACAGACCTTTGGCCCATCCGTGGAGGAGGCGGTACCGGGCAGCAACACGGCCGCTGTTCTTGGGAACGCGGGCAATCCGGTCCCCAGGAGAGACGCCGTTGTCACGTGTGTCGGTAAAGGCGTAGTTCGCAAGAACCGAAAAGGCCGGGCTTGGCTCCCAGATAAGGTCGGCCTCGAAACCACGCGCGCGTTGACTCCCGCTTTGCACGTAGTAGCCGACATTGGTCATGTCCGGCACGGCCACGTTGTCATGTGTCTGATGAAACAGGGCCAGAGTGCCTGAAAGACCCGTGCCGGGTAAGGCAAGCTTGAGACCAGCTTCTACGTTACGGGATTTTTCCGGTTTGGGAGGTTGCAATCCAAGAAAACCGAACGCTGCGCGAAATGCAGTCGAGTAGCCGGCATAAAGAGCAAGGCCATGCACAATGTCAAAGGTACCCCCGATGCGGGGCGAAACATGGTAATAAGTCTTGTTGTTTGAGACACCAAAGTCGGTTGCCTCCTGGAACTTCAGCGTCGTGAAGCGCAATCCGCCCGTGATATGCAGGCGCCCGTAGCTCGCCTGGTCCTGAACATAGACTGCGTAGGTCTTGTAATGATCATCCGTATAGGAATTGACCGGTAGCTGCGCCACGTAATGCAGGTCATAAACCGGGTGGGCAAGATCAATCGTGCCCAATGGAGTATCGCTCACACCAAATCCCATGGCACTGTAAAAGCTGGTCCAATCGTAATTAAGGCCGCCGAGAAGCTGATGTGTCCCACCCAGCATGTGCAGCTTCGCCGACAGATTGGCATCCAGCGTCGCTTCCTTGACCCGGTTATGCATGAGGATAGGGGAGACGTCATATACGGTCGGTGCGGAGGGGTCTGTGGGAAAGATGTCCGGATCAACGAAGCTCCCATATTCATGGACTGTGTTGCTGTAATAGCGCCCCGTGACTGTGAGTTTGACTGTGTCCGAAAACGCATGGTGCAGCGCCACGAAAGCAGAACGATTGATGTTCTTGGTTAGGGGCTGACCGAGGGGAGAGCCGGGGAAGGCATAGCGATCCAGCTTGCCGGCCAAGGCCATATCCGCTGGGAGACCTGAATATTCGAGGTTGCGTCTGTCGTTATACTGACCGCGCAGCACCAGGTCGGTTTTTGAGTCGATCCGATAGAGGAGGCTGGGCTGCAATGAAAAACGCGCGCCATGAACGCGATCGATATAGCTCTTGTCGCTGAGATACTCGCCCGCGAGACGAAACGACACTCTGGAAGAAAGCCTGAGATTGATATCTCCAGATGGGTTGAGTGTAGTGTAGCTTCCCCCGCGCATCGCGACGTATCCGCCAGTCTTGTCACTTGGCAGCTCGGACTCAATGTTGATGACGCCACCAAGAGGCGTCCCCAGGCCACCACCATACAACGTGGCATTGGGCCCTTTCAGGACATCGATACGGTCGACGCCGACCAGCGCCGTTGGGGCGAAAGCCTGCTGATTGCCTGCAAACAGGGGCAGCCCGTCGAGATAGACCTCCGCGGGGAAGCCGCGAATGATCGGCGGGATGAACAGAATGCCATCTGTCCGTGTGGGGGTTATGCCAGAGACATTCACGAGTGCCGCGCTCAGGGAGTGACTGTCCTGCTCCTGTATCAGCGTACGCGTAATGACCTGAACGGACTGAGGCACCTGTATGAGCGGCGTATTGGTACGCGTCGCCGCTGATGATATCGGCGCGGCATAGGTTTGACGCTGTCCGGTCACAGTTATTGTTTCGCCAGACCAGTTCGAGGTCGGCGTTTGTTCGGCCGTGTTATCCTGTTTCTTGCGGAGAACAGTTTTGGCCGGCTGATTTATGGCCTGATCGGATGCGAAGGCGGATGGGTAACATGTAAGAGCGGCAAATGCGCAGCCGCAAGCAAGCTTCCATGCATTGGCTGCACGGATAGATGATATGTCCACGGGGGGAATTCCGGATCCAGGATACTGGGCACGACAACACGGTGACTCAGCGCATCGGAGGCACTGAATTCAAAGTGTCGTAGCTGAAGGCAGGATCAGAAGCCCAGGGGCGGGCCGGTAGGCGGCGGTAATCCGGCAAGGCGCAGGACGGGCGGTGCACGCGACGGAGGCAGAACATAGGCCGCCTGATAGAGCAATGCGACAATCAGCAGAACAATGATAACCGGGCCAAGGATAACGCTTGCCAGATGAAGCAGGGGGCATAATGCACAATAGCCCCCGTCATGGTGATGATGACGGTCGGGGGATCCTGATGGCGCGTCGGTCATGCCCAACATGTCCATGCCCGGCATATCGTCACAGGCTGACATGGCTTGCCCGTCGTCCGGATGGAAGCCAATGTCGAGACCGGTCAGACGCTCAAGGGTTTGACGGGGCATCTCGCCCTGCCGAGCCTGGCTCTGTATCGTCAGTTGCCCAAGCAAACCGACAAGTATGAGCAGGACAAGGAATCCTCTCAGCCATATACTCGGCGACCTGTCAGTCCGGTGGGTACTGCGATATGCCAAATGCCTGCTTCGTCGGGCTGAGGTTTGAGACGCCAAAAAACACCGCTCTGGGCATCTTGTAAAGAAAAGGATTGCTCCGCTTGCATTCGAGCGTTGCTAGTGTCTGCTGCGTGCGTCAGCGGACAAAAGCAGTTCACATTGCGGCAGTCCTTTGAAAAGGGTTCTTTCGATCTCATTCAGTGCCGTTTTCGGCGCATCCACCCTACTTCCGATAATCAAAAGAATCGGAAGTAGGAAAATGGCGCAAAACCGCTAATTTCCGCCTATCGGCAATCTTATCTCGCTATGCCTCATCGCTCGATCCGATCAGCAGACTACCACAGGCGTTCGCGGCTATCCTACGCGCGTTGCAGCGCCCAGTCCTCGAGCGTCAGCAATACCGGGTACTCGTGCCGCAGAGCAGGGATATCAGCCTTGAAGCCGTCTCGGGCGATCCACTCGAACATTAGGCGAAAGTCCTCGGGCAGGCGCTTTCGCATGACAGAGGGGATCGTAAAGCTGTGGCAAGGCCGTATCCCGGCATCCTTCAAAATTGATGCAGCGGAGCGGCCCGTCACGCTGTCGCCTGCAAGCTCAATGGCCCGACCAAGGTACTGATCAGGTTTCTCGAACGCCTCTGCAGCGAACCAGGCGACGTCCTGCACCGAGACAAGCTGCATGGCCTGATTCCGCCTCAGATAGGTCTTCATCATGGAGAGCATGGTGATCCGAAAGATCATGCTCGAAAAGTTTTCCATGAATGCCGCCGGACGCAAAATTGTAGAGGGTAAGTCAAGGGACGCTATGTGCTGCTCGATCGCCCATTTGCTCTCGAAATGCGGCACGCCGCTCCGTCGCTCTACCCCGCCTGCGGAGCATTGCACGAAGTGCCTCACACCACTCTCCTTGGCAACCCTGGCAAGCGTCTTCCCCTGTCGCTCTTCGCCGACTGGACCGATCTTCATGGGCGACTGGACAGATAAAACGCCCTCAGCCCCATCAAGCGCCAATCGAAGGGAGTGATCGTCGTCTAGATCGCCGAGAACGAGCTCAACTCCATATTTTGCGAGAGCGACTGCTTTTGGCGCCTTCAGATCCCGAACAAGCGCGCGAATGTGCCAAAGCCCTCGACGTTGCATCTCGCGGATCGTGGCCCCGCCTTGCTGTTCGGTTGCGCCCGTAATCAGAATCACTGGTTTTGACATCTCGGCCCCCTTACTGAAGAGGCACGATAAGCCGTTCCCGTTGGACAGGGCAGATGCGGCATCGTAGACGTCTTGTTCCATATCTGGAACACGAGCCCATGAACTCAGATGATCTCGGCAGCTTTCTGCGCATCGCAGAGACCATGAGCCTCAGCGCGGCCTCGCGCGCCACGGGAACGCCTAAATCATCGCTCAGCCGGGCATTGTTCCGTCTGGAGAGGGAAATCGGGGCAAAGCTGTTCGAGCGCGGCCCGCATGCCCTCAGACTGACCGAGGCCGGGCGCATACTCCTGATCCACGCAAGACGCGTCATGGACGATCTGAATGAGGCTACCGCGGCCCTCGATGGGGTGACGGGGCAACCTCGAGGCGTCCTAAAAATCTGCGCAGCAACGACATTCGCAATCGGGCTGGTGGCGCCGATGCTGCCGCATTTTCTGCGAGACTACCCTGATCTGCGCGTTCATCTTGAGGCCGAGAACCGGATCGTCGATCTGGCGAGGGAGGATGTCGACGTGGCAATCCGGATAGGGGCAATGGCTGACTCTGACCTGCTCGCCAGCAAGCTGGGCAGGATCGAATTATGGCCCTGCGCCAGCCCGTCCTATCTCATGGAAAGAGGTACGCCCCAAACGCCGCAGGACCTGGCCAATCATGAGTTGCTTGGGTGGACCGATCAACCGTCGATCTGGCGTTTTAAAGATAGCTCGAACCGCGAGCATTGCGTGCCCGTCGCTGTTCGATCCGTCATCCCGGAGCCCGCCGTCCTGCAGGTCGTCCTCGAGAACCGGGGAGGGGTCGGACGTTTGCCTGCCTTCTTGGCAAGCCCCTCAATCGAGGAGGGGCGGCTTGTGAGACTGCTCCCCGATTATGAAGCGGAGACGGTGGAGGTACATGCGGTCTACGCAGCGCATCGGAGCTTATCTTCAAAGGTTCGGGTATTTATTGATGCTTTGCGCGCGCACCTGGGCGCGATTTGAGTCCCACGCCAGGGCAACAGCATGATGACTGTCGGCCCTTGGTGAAGGTTATTTTCATAGATTTCAGGCTGCGTTGCTCTCACTCTCGCCGCATAATCGTCGTCTACTGGGGAGAAGTCTGACGCCCATGATTTCCAGACGGAAGGCTCTTGCCGGCACGATTGCAGCACTGGCTTCAGCCAGCGGAGGGGCTAGCGCGCGAGGCGGTTATACACGTCTTTCCTCAGAGAACCTGCGCGAAGATCTTGATGCAATCTGGCTCACTCTGCACGAGATCTCTCCCAATCCATTTCAATCGTCCGAGGCTGGGACAGTTGAAAATCTATACCGTCAGATACGCGCGCGAATAACATCACCCACGTATGTCCGGGATGCATGGATGACAATCGCCCCCTTATTGGGAGCGCTGAATGATGGTCATGTGGCCCTCGGCTTCCCGGGTCTGATGAATAAAGCGCCGCACTATTTTCCTGTAACTTTCACCGTGGACGAACTATCCGGCAACCTCATTGTGGAGCACGACCGATCTGGCATCCTGCCTCCCGGCACCCATGTGCTTTACATCGAGAACATCTCCGCAGCCGAGTATCTGGATACGACGACCCGCGCTTTTGGTGGGCAAACTTCTGCACTGATACGGTCACGAGTTTCGCGCACAGGGGCATGGACATCAGCCGCCCTGTTCGGCGTCAAGGCTGCATACCTTTTACGGTGGCGGGATAGAGCTGGTATCGAACATGAGTCTCTGGTTCCCGCGCCAAGCACCGCGCAGTCTCTTCCCCACACACCCCCTTACAGTTTTCGATGGGCTGCTAACGACGTGGGCCTGATCGAATATCGCCGGTGCGAGGATCTCAGTAGATTTCGTGCCTTTCTCGATGAAAGCTTCACGACCCTTCAATTAAAATCAGCTAAAGCACTCATCATCGATATACGCCGGAATTCCGGGGGTGATAGCGAACTCGCGAACTGGCTCTGGTGCTACGCCCAATCACGTCCCTTCAAGCAATTCGGTGGGAAGATTGTACGATCAAACGCGATAATAAAAGCGGATTATGGTCAGGGTAAATATACTAGGTATTATGGCCCCAAAGCGTGGTCAGCGCCAATTGGCGAAGTCATTTCATTTACCGAAGGTCCGTCAGATGGACTGGTATCACCGAAACCTCTCCCCTGCCGGTTCAGCGGCCCAGTCTACCTTCTCATATCGCCTGCAACATTTTCTTCAGGAATGGCCTGTGCGTTAGCAGCTAAAGATTATGGCCTCGCCACCATTATAGGACAGGAAACTGGTGAGCCGGCGACGGGGTCAGGCCTGTTGTATAAATTTCACATACCAAACATTGGCTTCCCGGTCTATCTCACCACGGCACGCTTTCTCGCTCCAAAATTACGTCCATCCCACCAGGGTGTGGTGCCCGACATCATTGTTCCATCCAATACGGTATATGATCTGTTTGCCAATCGAGATACGGCCCTCGAAAAAGCGCTGACACTTATTTGAAGACTAGCGAAGCGAGCTGACCCATGCGGTGACATGTCAGATTCCGGACGCAGCTCTGCAAAGTAAACCCGTATACGTCCGTTTCGCGCCCACTGAACCTACTTCCGATAATATAATTTATCGGAAGTAGGTATAGGGTAGAGGTCATGTCTGTTCGACAGACATTAGTTCATTCGCCTCAATCTTATCTGCAAGTTCCTGCATGATAGGCTGGTAGTATCGGTCGAGCGATTTCATATCGCGATGTCCGGTGACACGCATCAGATCCAGCGGGTTCGCGAGATAGCGCGCGAGACGCGATGTCGCCTCATGACGCAGATCATGAAAGGTAAGGTTGGTCAGGCCTGCCCGTTTTGTCATCCGACCAAAGCGGACAGAGAACGCCTTCTCATTGCCGATATCGAAGATCTTCTCGTGCGGCTCGGGCCTGTGCGGCATCTGCTCGAGTTTCTCAACGAGAAGGCGCCGTGCGCCAGGCGTAAGAGGACGCTTCTCGGGGCCAAGTTCCTCCCGGTGTCGCTCGCTCTTCACTCGGGCAAGCGACAGCGTACGACTACGGAAATCGATGTCTTTCCAGCAGAGAGAAACGGATTCCGATAAACGGCAGGCTTGTTCGATCGACCATTTGACGAGCCACACATCATCGGCATGCTCGGATGTCGAAACGACCTCTATAAGGCGGTCATATTCACTCTGAAGATTGTGCTCATTGTCGAGAATGGCCAACCGCCTGTTACGCTTCCTGTCAGCACCTTGCGGCCGTTTCACAACCCTGCCCGAAGCATGATTGACCGTGTGGATATCCCACTCGCTGATCGCATGTTGGACGACGCTGGCGAGGAGATTGAGCCGCTTGACTACGGTCGCTGGCGCATAACCGTCGGACAGCATGCGATCGCGAAAGGCCCGAACGTCAGCGGGCTGCCATTTGCTCACCATAACATTCACAATAGGGTCATCGAGCAGGGCAGGGATGTGGCCAGTGCGGTCCGCTTGGCGATGGGCCATGCACTCGTCGCGATAGCGTTCCACCAATCGTCTGAGAGGCGTCTTGTCGAGGGACGATGTGTCCTTGAACTGGCGAAGATCGACCTCGGCACGTTTTTCAGTGAGCCAGCGACGAGCCAGAGCTGAAGATGCGAAGGTCTTTCTCAGGCGTTTACCGTCGACCATCTTGCGCGCCTGATACTGACCCGCGCCTCGGTACCATACGCCCTTGGGGAGCTGTTTACCTGTGGCCGGATCGATGCCTGATCTTTCTGATTCGCTCATGCGAAGCCCCTGATACCAAAGAGCCATAATTTCCTGATTGGCTCAGGAATGGCTCAAAATCAACACTCTGGTAAATCAGGATTATGCTTGTAACCGGCTGCACCCCGCAGAGAACTGCGGTAAATGCCGTGGTGTCCCGTACGGGATTCGAACCCGTGTTACCGCCGTGAAAGGGCGGTGTCCTAGGCCTCTAGACGAACGGGACTTGAGGCGTGAGCGGCTGATTATCCCAGCACCGGGTGGGGGTCAACCCTAAATCGTGGCAGCATCCAAAATAAAAAAGCTCAGCATATCCTGACCTTGCCACTGCTCGCAGCGTAGCTGGCCCGCGACATGCAGCACAGGCATGGTCCGATCTTCCAGAAGGGCGGCAAAAGCCTTGTCTGCAGCGCGAAACACCAGACCACGCAGTCTGCCGCCATCTTCGCCCTGCAGAATGACACGAAGCGTGTTGCCATCGCGACCGATACGTTCGGTTTTGACCGCACGAACACGGCTCAGGGCAATGACAGGCTCTTCATGACCTGTGCCGAAAGGCCCGAGGCGAGCGAGTTGAGCCGCGATTTCGGTGGTTGCACCGCGAAGCGTCAGAATGCCGTCGATACAGAGCGCGTCGTAGCGTGGGCGTAACCGCGCATCGGAAAGAGCGTCATCCAGAAAAGCATGGAATGCCCCAGCTTTGTCTGCGTCGAGAGAAAAGCCTGCCGCCATGGCATGGCCGCCTCCCGTCAGCAACAGGCCGGACTGGCAGGCACTGATGACGGCTGCACCGATATCCATACCCAGGACTGAGCGTGCCGATCCCTTGATCTTTCCATCCTGAAGCGCGCCCACAAGAACCGGTCTGTTGCAGCGCTCACGCACGCGGCTGGCGACGATACCCACAACGCCCGGATGCCAGTCCTCTCCATGCAGGAAAAGAACGGCATGGCCCGAATCGAGCTGCGTTTCTGCCTGACGATAGGCCTCGGTTAGGATATCGGCCTCGACCGTCTGACGCTGACGGTTGATCTCATCGAGCTTCTCGGCCAGAGCGCGTGCCTCGAAAGCGTCGTCGCTCAGGAGAAGCTTTACCCCCAGCTCCGCTTGGGCAATGCGTCCGCCCGCATTGATGCGTGGGCCTATGGCAAAGCCGCAGGCCATGGCGCTGGCTGTTTCCTTGACGCCTGCCACAGAGGCAAGCGTTGCAAGCCCCAGACGCTCACCCCGCCCCATGACGCGCAGACCTTGCGCGACAAAGGCACGATTGAGGTCACGCAGGGGCATGACGTCGCAAATCGTGGCCAGGGCGACCAGATCGAGCTTGCGCAGCAGCGCGGGTTCCTCATGTGTATCGAACCACCCTGCAACACGCAGGGCACGGCATGTGGCGACGAGCGTCAGAAAGGCAACGCTCGTTGCACAAAGATGACCGAGGCCGGAGTCGCAGTCGAGCCGGTTGGGGTTGACCACAAGGCATGCGGGCAGAATGGCTCCATCGGGCTTGTGATGATCGAGCACGATAATATCGCCGCCCACGGCCAGTCCGCTGAGCAGATCGACCGCAGCAGTCCCGCAATCGACACAGACAAGCAGCGTGGCACCCTTCTCACGAAGCGCCTCCAATGCGGGTCCATTCGGGCCGTAGCCCTCTTTCTGTCGGTCCGGAATATGGAAGAAGACCGGACAGCCCAGTTCACGCAGGGTTTCGGTCAGGATGGTGGTGCCGCAGGCGCCATCCACATCGTAATCGCCGAACACACCGACCGTTTCGCCGCTCCTCACAGCTTCAGCCAGTCTTGCCGCAGCATCGTTCATGCCCTGAAGGCAGGAAGGATCGGGCAACCAGTCGCGCAATCTGGGGTCGAGAAAGGCCGGGATACGTGCTGCATCGACATCACGGCTATGCAGAATGCGGGCCAGCAACTCCGGTATGGCGGCACGCTGGGCAATGGCCATGGCAATACGGCCATCGCCGCTGGCCAGTCTTTCGTCGCGCCAGACCCAGGAACGACCGCTGCCACTTTCATGGACGGAAAGAACCGGTTCTGGCGAGGCGATGGTCAAGGGGGCGTCAGACATACGCCCCTTTATAGGGTGGGATCAGTGACCTGCCCACGTCTTGGTGGTGAAATTGTGCCTTCCTTCGATGAAGCGCACCGTCGCCGATTTCGACCGCATCACGATGGAATGGGTGCGTGCGATGGTCGGACCATAGAAGCGTACGCCACGCAGGAGCGTGCCGGTGGTTACGCCCGTTGCCGAGAACAGCACGTCGCCACGTGCCATGTCATGCAGGCCAAGCTTGCGTGTCGGGTCGTTGCCGGGGTCCATCGAGCGTGCGCGCTCGACCTGGCTTTCATCCTCGAACATCAGACGGCCCTGCATCTGGCCACCTACGCAGCGTACGGCAGCAGCAGCGAGAACACCCTCAGGCGCACCGCCCGAACCTGCATAGATATCCACGCGGCTCTCATCCATACAGGCGGCGATGGCCGCTGCCACGTCGCCATCGGTCAGCAGCATGACGCGTGCACCGGCCTCGCGGGCACGGGCAATCAGTTCCTCATGGCGTTCACGGTCGAGCGCACACATGGTGATCGAGGAGATATCCTTGCCCTTGGCCTTGGCGAGATCGCGCAGCGTGGTCTCGATGGGCGCATCGATATCAATCAGATCGTCGGGAAGGTTGGGGCCGACCACGAGCTTCTGCATGTAGATATCGGGGGCGTGAAGGAAATTGCCGCTTTCTGCCAGCGCCACCATGGTCATGGCATTCGGCATGTCCTTGGCGCAGAGATTGGTGCCTTCGAGCGGATCGACGGCAATGTCCATCTTGGGGCCGCCAGCACCGACTTTCTCGCCGATATAGAGCATCGGCGCTTCATCCATCTCGCCTTCGCCGATCACGACCGTTCCCTCGATCGCGACCGTGTCGAATGCGGCCCGCATGGCCTGAACGGCTGCACCGTCAGCCTCGTTCTTTTCCCCACGGCCGGTCCAGGCCGATGACGAGATGGCCGCAGCTTCCGTCACGCGCACGAGTTCGAGCGCGAGGTTGCGATCCGTCACTTTATACTTCGGAGAGAAAGGCATCCGGTAAATCCTATCTGTACTCTATCCGGCCAAGCCGGAATTGCGACACATCCTGTTATGCCGGGATGTGCCGCCTTTGCCACATCACACAGTCTCGATTTTCATGAGCAGCGGTGTTCCGATGACGGTTTCAAGCGGCTTGAGTGCCGTGAGGACGGAAAGCATGGCCGCTTCGCTGGTTTCATGTGTGACAAGCGCAAGGGGAACAACCGTCTGTGAAGATGATTGCTGACCGGCCTCGTCAGCGGCATGCTGCGACAGGGCGCGCAGGGAGACGCCATAGTCGCGCAGGGCCGCTGTGATATCTGCCACAACGCCGGGACGATCCTGCACGAAGAGCCTGAGATAATACTGACCGCGCAGTGTTTCGCGAGGCGCGCAGGCGATTTCGGGCTTGGGGTCCATACCCCAGACCGGAAGCGCCGTACCACGCGCCAGATCGATCACATCGGCCACGACTGCACTGGCAGTGGGGCCCGCACCTGCACCGCGGCCTTCGATCAGCATGGGGCCGCTGAAGGCGCCTTCGGTCAGGACCGCATTGAAAACGCCATCGACATTTGCAATGGGGGCGGATTGCGGAACCATACAGGGGCGCATGGATGCCTCGATCATGCCCTCGCCATTGCTTCGCGCGCTGCCGAGCAGCTTGATGCGATAGCCCATTTCGCGTGCAAAAGCCTGATCGCAGGCAGCAATGTTGCGGATACCTTCGACATGAAGACTGTCGAAACGGACCGGCTGACCGAAAGCCAGACCTGCCAGAATTGCCAGTTTATGGGCAGCATCCCACCCGTCGACATCGGTCGATGGGTCGGCTTCGGCATAGCCAAGTGCCTGCGCCTCGGCCAGGATATCGGCAAAATCGCGACCGGATTCGCGCATGGCAGTCAGGATATAGTTGCAGGTGCCGTTCAGAATGCCGCCTACACGCAGCAGATGATCGGCGGCCAGGCCCTCACGCACCAGTTTGATGGCCGGAATACCACCAGCCACCGAGGCCTCGAACAGCAGCGAGGTCTCGTTCTCGCGCGCCAGCGTGGCCAGGGAGGCACCATGAATCGCCAGAAGGGCTTTGTTGGCGGTCACGACGGGCTTGCCCGCCTTCAGGGCGGCTTCGACCAGCGTGCGGGCAGACCCTTCGGCGCCGCCTATCAGTTCGAGCACCACATCGACCTTGGGGTCGGTCGCCAGATCGACGGGGTTGTCATACCAGGTGAGCCCCGTCAGATCGACGCCACGATCGCGCGTGCGATCGCGCGCCGAGACGGCGACAACCTCGATGCGCCGCCCGGCACGGGCGGTGATGGCCTGGGCATTCTCGCGCAGCAGTCGCACCACGCCAGCCCCGACTGTGCCAAGACCTGCAATACCAAGATGGAGTGTTTGACCGTTCACGAAACTGCCTCTGCCTGTTTGACGCCATGTTTGTTGAGGAAGGTCTTGATGGCACGTGTGGCCTGACGCAGGCGCTGCGTGTTCTCGACAAGACCGATACGAACGAAGCCTTCGCCATATTCGCCAAAGCCCAGACCCGGCGCCACGGCCACGCCGGCTTCTTTCAGCAGCAGCTTGCTGAAATCCACGCTGCCCATTTCGGCAAACCGCTCGGGGATGGGAGCCCAGGCGAACATCGAGCCCTGCGGTGAGGGAACATCCCATCCGGCAGCATGCAGCCCGCGTATCAGCACGTCGCGTCGTTCGCGATACATGTCGCGAATTTCGGCCACGCAATCCTGTGGGCCGCTCAGCGCGGCCACAGCCGCCACCTGAATGGGGGTGAACGCACCGTAATCGAGATAGGATTTGATGCGAGTGAGCGCCTGGATCAGATGCGGGTTGCCTGCGGCAAAACCCATGCGCCAGCCCGCCATGGAGTAGGTCTTGGAGAGCGAGGTGAACTCGACGGCAATGTCTTTCGCGCCGGGCACCTGAAGGATCGACGGCGGCGGCTCATCGCCGAAATAGATTTCGCAATAGGCCAGATCGGACAGGATCCAGATCTGCTCGCGACGGGCGAAAGCCACCAGCTCCTTGTAGAAATCGAGAGAGGCCGTAAACGCCGTCGGGTTGGATGGAAAGTTCACGATCAGCGCGGTGGGTTTCGGCACGGAATGGCGCACGGCGCGTTCGAGCGCACGCAGCATGTCCTCATCCGGCGTGGCCGGGATCGAGCGCACCGAGGCACCCGCGATGATGAAGCCGAACTGATGGATGGGATAGGAGGGGTTCGGCACCAGAATCGTATCGCCTGGGCTGGTGATGGCCGAGGACAGATTGGCCAGACCCTCTTTCGAGCCCAGAGTCGCGATGACTTCTGTCTCGGGGTTCAGATCGACGCCAAAGCGGCGTTCGTAATACCCCGCCAGTGCGCGGCGCAGGCCGGGAATGCCACGGCTGACCGAATAGCGATGGCTGCGCGGGTCCGCCACGGTCTCGACCAGCTTCTTGACGATATGCGGCGGGGTGGGGCTGTCGGGATTGCCCATGCCCAGATCGATAATGTCTTCACCATGCGCTCGGGCCGCGGCCTTGGCCTTGTTTACCTCGGCAAAGACATAGGGCGGCAGGCGACGGATGCGGTGAAACTCTTCGGTCATTTTTCGGCTCGGGGGCACAGGGTTGAAATAAAATTGCCGAAGTCAGGGCGACTCCGACAATCTTCACTAACCTGTTTCCAGAACCGGGTGAACCTTCCTCAGTAAGGCGTGGTGTCAATTCTCACACCGCGGCCCAGCGCACCGGCGCTGATCCTGATATCCGAAGCGGGCACACCATGCAGAATAAGCGTCTGGGCGACCACGCGCGCGCGCAGAAGGCCGAGCTTGATCCCCATGACCTGTTCTTCGGGACGGAACGATGTGATCTCGCCGAATCCCTTGACGTAGATCGGCGCGTGAGCGCCACGCGATCCGACAACCTTGCCGATTGCGCCGTCCTGACCGTTCGCCATCTGGTCCGAGGCCTGATTGAAACGGATCAGCGTGCCATGCGGCTCTGTCAGATCGTAGGCAGGCGGCACGATATCGGGCAGCGATGCATCGCGCGGGATGGCGAAACCGGGAAAGCTGGGTGCCGCAGGGGGCAGATCGCCGATCTGCGGCAATTCGCCCGGTTTGATGGGCGGCGGAGCGAAGCGCGTGACCTCAGGCAGGGCCGCCTCGGGTGCCGCAGGCGTTGCAGCGCTTTCCTGCGATGTCGGTTTCGCATGCGCAGGCTGGGCCTGCTTGCCGGGCATCGCGCCCGATGCAACGGGAGAGGATGCCTGGGCTGCTGTCTGTGTCGACGTGGCTGCTGGGGCAGGGGTCTGGCCCGGGGCCACCACGCTCATGGAGGAGCCGCTTTCGGTACTGGCAGGGCGTGGTTTGGGCGGTGGCGGAGGGGCAGCAATGATCAGAGGGCCATCGGCGACAGCCAGATGCTGGCTCAGATTGCGCTGGAGTGTCAGCTTGTCGGTCAGGGCCTGTCTGGCTTGCGCACTCGGCAGGTCGACCGTGGTGGTCGGTGTCAGGCCGACGCGTGGATAAGTGCCGTGGGCGCCGGGTGCGGGCGGTCGCTGCTTGGCGATCTCGCCCCCCTGATACTGGTGATACCAGTTATCGACCGTATCCACGGCGTCCCTGTGTCCGCAGGCGGCCAGTGTCATCATCCCTGTCATGACAAGGCCTGTTCGCAGCCAGCCTGTATTGTGCATCTCTTCCGATCGACCTTTGCATTTCTTGTGCGGTTTCACTGTGCTGGCGCCACCCTAACCGCTCCCGCCCGTTGTGGCGAGATGCTTGATCTGGAGCAAAAAGCGGGGGACCTCTTGTGAGGGCCGCCCATCAAGCGCAACATAGAAGAGATGAACAGGCTGTATGGACATAGGAACACCAGCATGCGCGGCATGACGCCCCAGGATATTTCCCGTATCGCCCCACGTCTCGACGATGAAGATCCCGACCAGACGCCCGACACCCCCGAAGAGCCCAAGGAACCGGCCGAGAAGGCACCCGGGGCCGAGCTTGAAGGCAAGCTGTTCGAGCAGCGCAAGGTCCTGATTTTCGGTGGTATCAACGACAAGGTCGCCCGTGACGTGACCGGCCGCCTGCTGGCCCTGGCTGGCGCGTCCGACAAGCCGATCGATATCTATGTCAACTCACCGGGCGGTCACGTCGAGAGCGGCGATACCATTCACGACATGATCCGCTTTGTGGATTCCATCGCCCCCGTGAACATGATCGGTACGGGCTGGGTGGCCTCTGCCGGCGCGCTGATCTTCGCAGCCGGTCGCCCGGAGCGTCGTCTCTGCCTGCCCAACACGCGCTTCCTGCTGCATCAGCCGATGGGCGGCGTGCGCGGCCCGGCAACCGATATCGATATCGAGGCCCGCGAGATCATCAAGATGCGCGAGCGTCTGAACCGTCTTTTCGCCCGTGAAACCGGCCAGTCCTACGAGAAGATCGCCAAGGACACCGACCGCAATCACTGGATGTCGGCAGAGGAAGCCATTGCCTATGGCCTCGTCGCGCGCGTCATCACCAAAATGAGCGATATCAAGGAATAAGAAGAGGATACCTCTCTCATGTCACGTCTTGAAAAACTCTATAGCCATCTCCCGGATGCGCCGTCAGACAAGACTCTGGCCAAGGCCGATTTCGAAGCCCGCCACTGGAGCAGCGCCATTCCCGGCCCGCTCAAGCCGGGCACCGAGGAACACAAGCGCGCTGTGGCCGACATGTTCAGGGAGACGTTCAACCCTTACAAGCCTTCGGTCATCGAGTGGCCCAAGCTCGATCCGCAGACCCTGCATCGCATCACCTCCCTGCCGATCTGGGATATTGCGGTGCAGACCGAAGGCAAGGCCCGCCTGCGCATGGCGGCCTATGCCGACATGATCGACGATCCCGAGATGAAAGACGCTCTGCGTCGCAATGCCTGGGAGGAGAACCGCCACAAGGAAGTGCTCTCCAAGCTCGTCGAGGCCTACAACATCCCGATGGCACCCGAGCCGCCCTATATCGAGCCGAAAGACACGGAATGGGCCTATCTGGTGACCGGTTTCTCGGAATGTGTGGACAGCTTTTTCGCGTTCGGCCTCTTTGCTCTGGCAGAGCGCGCCGGTCTGTTCCCTATGGAGCTGATCGAGACGTTCGAGCCCGTCATGCAGGAAGAATGCCGCCATATCCTGCTTTTTGCCAACTGGCTGGCCTGGCATCGTGCCACCATGCCGTGGTGGAAGCGCCCGCTGTTCGAGGCACGCGTGCTGGGTGTCTGGGCGTTCCTTGCATATGAGCGCATGGATCTGGCGCGTTCGATCGATGCCGACGGCAACGAGCACACGCAGGAC
Source organism: Colias nastes (assembly GCA_907164665.1). Lineage (NCBI taxonomy): Eukaryota > Metazoa > Arthropoda > Insecta > Lepidoptera > Pieridae > Colias > Colias nastes. Next base: position 27,341 of record CAJQZM010042270.1, on the reverse strand, counting down.
AATAATTTCACGGTGACCGGCGCTAAGGACATGACGGATATGGACATCAAGGTGCCTGAGCTGATGCAGCTCTGCCTAGATGAAAATGATCGTCGCTTCTCGGGTTATGACCACCGCCTGCTGCGCCCCACCACCACGCCGACACTCGTCAGGACCGGGTTGGCGGCCTACCGCCTGTGGGGCAAGGCCTCCGGGGCAGTGCGTTCGCGCTTTGGCCACAAATCCCGGCACGCTCCTGCATGAGTGCGATCGAGCCGGGATCGGAAGCCCATAAACACTATTTCTGTCAGCAGTTCATCGACACCCATCAGGTTTTCGACCCCGAAACCCTGCCATGGCCCGAGCTGACGGAAGAGGAACTGACCCGGCTCCGTGCTGTCCCGTTCTGGCAGGAGGTGTATCACACCGAGCGCCGGGCCGGGGCCATCGTCGATGCCTTCACCCCGCAGATCATCGATCCGGAAGTGAAGGAAGCCGTTCGGCTACAGGGGTATGAAGAAGCCCGTCATGCCGAACTGATACGCGTCATGATCGAGCGTTACGGTCTCGACGCACAGAAACAGCCCATCGAGAAATTTCCAGCCGATCTCGAAAAGGCTTTCATCGATTTCGGGTTCGGCGAATGTCTCGATGCCTTTCTCGGTTTCGGGGCCTTCAAGAGCGCGCGCCAGTCGCAGTTTCTGCCTGAGAAGATGTTCGAGATTTTCGACATCCTGATGTTCGAGGAAACGCGCCATATCGTTTTCTTCATCAACTACATGGCCTGGCGCGAGAAACGCCGGGGTCTTGGCCGGGCAAGACGCTCCTTCAAATCACTGCATTTCTATCTTCGCGCGCTCAGCCGTCTGCTTGGCATGGTGCGTCGCGGGCAGGAACCCAATGACGGGCGCGATTTTGCCGTGACCCAGACCAATCTTTTTCTCGATGGCTTCTCGTTCCGCGGTTTCGTTGAAGATTGCTACCGTGAAAACGCCAGACGCATGACAGCTTTCGATCCCGGCCTGATGCAGCCACGCCTGCTGCCCGGCATTGCCGATCTGGCCCTGCGCGGCCTGCGCCTGTGGGACAAGGGACGTCGTCTCAAAGGGTAAGCAGGCTTTCTGTCAAAAACCTGTGGGGCGCTCCCCCATATTCCGCCAAAGACCAGCCGTTCCCCGGACACCTGACCGGGTTATAAAGCGGGGATCGAAAAGGTTTGTCTCTTCGCGGGGGCAGGGCTGAGCCCTGCTGGTCCGTTATGGTGGGAAAGCCGTGGCACCTCAGTCAGTCAGGCCGAGCAGACGTTCTGTATCGGGGTCAACGGGAATGCCATTTTCCGCACGCAAGGCAGCTTCTTCCCACTCCTTGTCGCCAGGCGCGTAGACAGCCAGGTCGGGCTCTGCGGGAGGGGCGTTGCGCAACAGGTCGAGGTAGCGCGCCATTTCAGCCTCGAAGGCGTCCTGTCCAATGAAACGCGCTGGATCGAAGGCCACCATGATGTGGCCGACATTCTGCGGTTTGTGGCCCTGCTGGGCCTGAGCCGTGCTGGTCATGACCGGATCGGGATCCGCGCCTGAGAGAATGGCGGAGAGGATCGTCACCAGACCGGCCAGGGCAGCGCCTTTGTGACCATAGGCCATGCCACCGAGCGGCTGGAGAAAGCGGGCCTGACTGGCGTCCAGAGTGGGGTGGCCCTGTTCGTCAAGGGCGACTTCCGGCGGCAGGGGAAGGCCGAGACTGCGATAGAGCTTTACCCTGTTGAAGGGAATGGAGGAGGTGGCCATGTCGAGCAGCCAGGGTGCGCGGTCGCGTACGGGTGCTGCCATGGCGATGGGATTGGTGCCGTGAAAAGGCGTCCGGCCGCCCGACAGGGCGACAGCGGGGTCGGAATTACTGAGGACGAGCGAGACGAAGCCTTTTTCGGCGGCGGCTAGCGCATAGGCACCACCGGCACCGTAATGGGTCGAATGATGCACGGTGACAGCACCGATACCGGCATGACGTGCCAGAGCGATGGCCTCGTCCATGGCCTCATAGGAAGCGGCATGAGCCAGGCCGAAATCTGCATCCAGTCGTCCGGTGGCAGGTGCCGTTTGGGTGAAGACCCGCTGGGGTCGAGGATTGACGCCGCCTTTTTCGAGCATATCGACGTAATAGCCAATCAGGCGCACACCGTGGCTGTCGGTGCCAAGGCGCGAGGCATGCATCATGGCGCGTACGGTCTGCGCGGCATCTTCGGGCCGTGCTCCGGCGGCAACGAGCCTTGCCTGACAGGCCTCGGCAAGGCGTGTGGCCGGATAGCGATTGGCAGTGTCCATGAAAGTCCCGTTTTATCGGTGATGTGAGCCGAGCATCGTACGTGCCCGTTCGCGATCCAGCGCGCCTTGCCATGCTGCAAGAACCACCGGTGCAACGCAATTGCCTGCCAGGTTCCCCACCGCGCGGGCAATACCGCTGAACCAGTCAACGGCGATCAGAAGCACGAGGCTGGAAAGCGGAATCGACGGGGCAGCAGACATGGTCGCGGCCAGGACGACGATGGCGATTCCGGGTACGCCATGCGCACCTTTCGAGGTGATGAGAGCCGTGGCGAGCATGGAAAGAATCTGGGTGAGGGTAAGCGGCGTATGCGTGACTTCGGCCAAAAAGACGACAGCAAAGCCGAGATAGATCGAGAGCGCATCGAGATTGAGAGAATAGCCTGCTGGTACGACGAGCCCCACGACCTGCCGCGAAATCCCCATGGCTTCGAGCTTGGTCATGATGCTGGGCAACACGGAATCCGAACTGGTCGTTGCAGTGACGATCAGGATTTCCTCACGGAAATAGCGGGCGAAATGCAACGGGTTGATTTTGCAAAGCGCCAGAAGCCCACCCAGAATGACCACGATGAAAACGGCAATGGCGCTGAAATAGAGAATGACGAACAGCGCCAGATGATCGATGGCGTCCAGCCCGTATTCCGCAACGGTGGTTGAGACGGCGCCGAACACGCCCAGAGGCGCGGTGGCGATGATCACGCGCATCATGCGCGAGAACAGGGAAGAGAAATTCTCGATCAGCTTCGTGATGGGGGCGCCAGCCTCGCCGAGGCGAGACAGGCAACAGCCCAGAAGCACGGCGAAGAACAGGATCTGGAGAATATTCCCTTCCGCAAAGGCGGCGATAGGGGATCGGGGAATGAGGTTGAGAATAAATCCGGTCACGCCCTGGCCATGCAGGGCATGGGCATTGGCAGCGTAGCTGGCCACAGCATGGGCATCTTCAGGGCTGGGCGTATAGCTCATGCCGCGCCCTGGATGGAGAAGCAGCGCCGCCCCGACCGAGAGCAGCAGGACCAGTGTGGTCATGGCCTCGAAATAGATCAGCGCCCGGCTGCCGAGTTTACCGACAGCGCCAAGAGATCCCGCGCCGGTAATGCCGCTGACGACAATACAGAACAGGAGCGGCCCCACGATCATCAGGATAAGACGCAGGAAAAGATCGGTCAGCCAGCGGCATTGATGCGCGAGGTGAGGGGCAAACAGACCGAGCATAATACCGCCTATGGTGGCGATAATGACCTGAACGAAAATACCGGGGCGATAGCGAGCGGCTCTCTTCAGGTCAGGGGGGCTCAAATCGGTTCTCCGGTCAGCAGGGCGGGGCCGGGTGAGGCCCCGGCATGGGGATGGTCGCATCGTGCGATCAGTAGGTTACGTTGATCTTCGCGCCGACGAAACGGGGTAGACCGGGAATGACGCCATAGAAGGTTGCCTGCGTACCGCCGGATAGCCAGTAGCGGCGGTCTGCAAGGTTCTGCCCGTAAACCGTAAGCGACCAATGCTGCTTTGGGGCGGCGAAGGTCAGGAATGAGTTGAGCAGGAAGTAGGCCGGCGCACGGTAGATGCCGCCATCGCCGATATGCTGCGGCTGTGTCTGTGCACCGCGATAGTTGTAATCGACATCGAAGCTCATGCGATAATCGCGGAATACGTTCCAGCTATAGACGGCAGCGCCCGAGAGGGTGAGGTTCGCAAGCCCCATCTTGTAGCCGTTATAATTGGTATAGACGGGCGACCAGACGCCGGTGGAGGCAAATTGCGCCGTTGTGGCGCTGCGGTTCAGGCTCTGGAACTGGGTATAGACACCGTTCTGGTAACCGAAATTCTGGGTCAGCACGAGCCCGCGTACAGGATGCGCTTCCATGTCGAATTCGGCACCGTAGATATATGAGCGCGGTGCGTTCACATAGCCGCCGAGCACGCCATAAGGCGGCACGAGAATACTGCCCAGGATCTGCTGGTCGCGATAATCGTAATAGAATCCGGCTGCATTGAAGCGCAGACGGCGGTTGAACAGCATGGATTTGAACCCGCCTTCATAAGTCAGCACGGATTCAGGCTTGAAGGGTTTGAGCTGGTTGGCGTTCTGCGTGATGTTGGCCGAGAAGCCGCCCGGCTTGAAGCCTTTGGAAAAAATTGCATAACCCATGATGCTGGGCGTGATCTGGTATTGTGCACCGACACGCCCGGCAAACTGGTTCGTCAGGGCTCCGGCACTGCCGAAATTGGTTTGCGATGTGGCGAGACCGGTATTGAGATTGACGTTGGTGCTCGTGAGGTTGAGCATTTGACGGTCGTCAGATTCATGATTGATGGCGCCAATCAGCGTCAGCTTGGGCAGGATGCGATAGCTGAGCTGGACATACTGATTGAAATTCTGCTGGTTCTGCCGGTAGCTGGTCTCGTTCAGTGGCGTGGTACCGGGACGGTCGGAGCTGTCGTACCAGAAGCTCTGCGCCATACGGGCGCGGCTGTAATACAGACCCGTCTCCCAGTGGAAACGTGCTTTCGGATCGCGCGATTCCAGCTTCACTTCCTGAGAAAAGACGTTGGTCTGGTTATTGCGGAACATGTTGCCGTAGGACGCGACCGAATTGGTCTGGTTCGTCAGCTCGTGCTCATCCACCATTTCATAGGCGCTTTGCGACCACAGACGTCCCCAGCTGAAGTCCTTGGTGTAGCGGACATTCGCACCCCAGAAGAGATTGTTCTCGCGCGGCTTTGTATTGTCCGGGTTGATGCCGATGATTTTTGCAAAACGCGGATCCAGACCCCAGGCGGTCTGGTAGATGTCGCCTGTAATGGGTACGCCATAGGAATTGTAGAGATTATGGCCTGAAGACGATTCAGACTGATCGGTCGTCCAGTGACCGCCGATATCGAGACGTGAGGTCTCGTCGATCTGCCAGCGCAGCTTGCCACGTAACGCACCGATATTGCTGTTTCCATAACCGGTGCCCTGAGCATTGTGCTGAAAGCCGCCGCCTGTGAGGGATTGTCCGGCAATACGATAGGAGACGCTTTTGGACAGCGGTCCCGAAACGAAACCCTCAACACGGTTGCGACCGTAACTGGCGATGTCTTCCGTAAGACCGGCATGGAACTGCTGGGTGGGGTCACCGGTATGAAAATTGATTTCACCGCCCGTGGTCGATTGCCCATGCGTAAAACCGGACGCGCCCGGCGCGACGGAAACATCGTCCATATCGAACAGAATGCCTGTGGTCATGATGCTGACCGGATAGGCGATGCCATCGACATAGGGCATGACCGAGGGGGTGTTATTCTGGGTGAAGTCCATCAGACCGACACCGCGCAGCGCAAAATTGAGCGCGGCGCTGCCAAAGCTCGGCTGAATGGTCAGGTTGGGTGCCACGCGCACGATATCGGTCAACTGCCGAACGTTCCGGTTCTGCAACTCCTGGCGCGAGAGGATGGTCTCGGAATGCGCATCGTGCTGTCCGGCGCTGGTGACACCACGGCGCGCTGAGACATGAACGGTCTCGCTGCTTCCCGCGAGAGGTGCTGCGTGGCGATGTGCTGCGGACGCGCCGGTTGTTCTGTGTCTGACCGCATGACCCTGACCCGTGCCGGTAGTGGTCACGACCTGACCGGATGCCGCCACGGCCTGTCCGGTCCAGCCGGAACCCACACCCGAAGAAACGGCAACGGTGGTAACCAGCAATGCTGCACGACAGGAAAGGGATCGGGCGAGGCGCGATGTCGGAAAATAAGGCATCTGGGGCTCCGTGGCATCCTGTAAGGGGCCGCATTCCGGGAATAATCTTGTATACCAAATAGAATACAACTCGCATCAATTCAATATCGGAATGAAAGATTCGTTACGATGCCGTTTGGCTGTGTCTTTCGGGTTTCTTCCCGTTCGGGCGGTGCTTGCCGAAGGTCGAGGAGACGGGCATAGATTCATCATGCCCTACGAATACAGGTCCTCCGGTACCCCTCTGGACGAGAGAAGCGAACCCGAACGCGCGAGTGGCCTCGTGATCGAGGAGAAAATCATCCGTGCCGTTCTTTCCGGACGCATCGCGCCCGGCGAGCGCTTTGGCGAGAAAGAGGTGGGTGAGATTTTTGGCGTATCGCGCACAATGGTGCGTGAAGCCATGATCAGGCTCAGCTCACGCGGGCTGGTCGATGTGACGCCGCGTCGTGGCTGGTTCGTGATCGAGCCGAGCGTGGCCGAAGCGCGGGAAGTGATCGAGGCGCGTCGTGCTGTCGAGTCCGGGCTTATACTCGACCATGATTCGGTCGGACCGGAAGCGATTGCCCGTTTGCGTAGCCATCTCTTCGCACAGGAAGAGGCTCTTGCCGGGCAGGATCTGGCCCGTCGTTCATATCTGCTCGGCCATTTTCATGTGCATATCGCCAACGTGCTCGGGAATTCCGTTATCGCAACGATTCTGGAAAACCTGACAGCGCGTACCGTGCTGATTGCAGCACTCTACCAGTCCGATGAAGACGCCCAGCATTCCTGCCACGATCATGCAGCCCTGATTGCAGCCATGGAACGAGGTGATCGCGACGAAGCGTTGCGTATTACGCGCGATCATCTGATCCATCTTGAAAAGGCTCTGCGTAACCGGGCAAGGAGCAATCGCCATGACAGGCTGCATGACGCTTTTTCCGAAATCGGAGAATAAACGGGGCAATAATGAAACTCCGCCTCTCAATGGCGGGCTCTTACATCGTGCTGACCGGTTGAGCTTGTTCGCGTTTGCGAACCTGACGAAACGCCTCTGCCATCGAGGGGCCGGATAAGGGCGTTCCGAGGTCTGTTAATGAAGTCACCCTGAACAATCCCTGCAGCACAATGAATGGTTAGAAGCAGAACCGGTCACTGATCGCGGAATAATCAGTTACACCATGATCCATGGGCAGGTTATGCCCCTGCGCATGACAATATCGCCCGCTCGCTCCCCGATGCTCACCCCGCATTTTGCGGCAGATCTGTCATCCGATGTGCTTGGCCACCCTGTTTTCGGGCGGGATCTGCGCGTAGGCACACGGGCGTCGCCTCTGGCTCTGGTCCAGACACGCAGCTTTATGGCGCGCCTTGGCGAGGCATTTCCGTTTCTCGAGCTCTTCGGCACGCTGCGTGAGCAGGAAATATCGACCAGAGGCGATCGCGATCAGGTCAGGCGTCTGGCCGAGATCGGTGGCAAGGGGCTTTTTTCGAAAGAAATTCACCAGGCACTTCGCGCGGGCGATATCGATTTTGCCGTTCACAGTCTCAAGGACCTTGAAACGTTCCTGCCTGACGACCTGGTGCTCGGGTGCACCCTGACTCGTGAAGATCCACGTGACGCGCTGGTTCTGCGTGACCGGGACAGGGTGGGTATCGGGAGCGATCCGCTCGATGCGTTGCCTTATGGTGCCCTGATCGGCTGTGCCTCGGTGCGTCGTCAGGCCCAGCTTCTGGCGCGTCGTCCCGACCTGCGTTTCTGCCTGATCAGGGGCAATGTCCAGACGCGCCTTGCCAAGCTGGATGCGGGGGCCTGCGATGCGACTTTCCTCGCGCTGGCAGGGCTTAACCGCCTCGGATTGGGCGCGAGGGCGGATGTCATTTTCGAGCCAGAGGAGATGCTCCCAGCCTGTGGACAGGGGATTGTGGGCATTACCCTGCGTCGTCGTGACGCCCATCTGCTTTCCCTGATGCCCGCTATCGAAGACAAATCGAGCCGTTTTGCCGCTACGGCCGAACGCGCCCTGCTCGAAGGGCTCGATGGTTCGTGTCGGACACCCATCGGTGGGTTTGCGCGTATCGATAACGGGCAGCTGGTTCTGCACGGCCTGATTGCCAGTGAAGACGGTGCGTTTGTTTTACGTCGTTCCCTTGCCGGTGCCCCAGCAGAGGGTGCTCGCATGGGGGGCGAGCTAGCCCGGATGCTCAAACGCGACACGCCTTTGGCCATATTCGAACGTCTGATCGGCCAGCCCGGCTGGTAGTCCCGGCAGGTAGTAAGGTCTGGAATTGTCTGTGTTCTCACAAGCTGAACCTGTGGAGACCACAAACGAAAACGGCATTACTGGAGTATGGCAGCTCCTGTCTTGTTGCAGACACTTATACGGTGCAGTGAGGATCCGACGTTCTGGCATGGAAACCTGATGTTCCCGAACTGGTGCTGGATGAAAAACTCAAATGTCGAATAATTAAGATATTTCCAAGGAGCAGGATACTTGGCTGTTATCTGTACAAGGCGTTACTGTGACTGGCAGTTTATGCCCTGACTCCATTTGGGATGTTTTTCATGTTGTACCGTTCATATCTTTCCGCTGCCCTCGTTCTTGTGGCCGGGCTAGCCCAAATTCCCGCTGCCCATGCTGAAAACGCGGGTGACAAGCCCTGCGAAACCGATTTGTGCCGCTCGGTTCGTCAATCCTGGTCCAAAGTGCGTCAGGATACATCTGATGCAGCACGATGGACGAAAGACGAGAGCGTGAAGGGCTGGGACGCTACGAAGAAGGGAACGGACCGGGCTGCCAACTGGACCAGAAAAGAAGGCACGAAAGGTTGGGACAAGACGCGGAATGGAGCAAAAGACGTTGCTCACGACACAAAAGATGCTGCGCACGATGCGGCTGACTGGACAAAAAAGAAAGCGCACGACGCCGCCGAATGGAGCGCGGATAAGACAAAAGACAAGTCTGCCGGTAATTGATGCGGAGTTCCGGTCTGGCCGGATGCCGTAATGCCGAGCGTTTGCGCCTGTCGGGCGCAAACGATTGACCGGATCTGTCGCGACGGATCCGGTACGCGTCGTACCAGCATTATGCTCTGGGCAGCGCAGTTGAAAAAGAGCGCTTTGCGCGACCTCAGAAAGAGACATTTCTTCGACGACTGAGCAGCCGAACATTGTTCCAGCGGTTGGTGCGAGCTGGCTCGAACGGGACCTCGACCGTAACGACATTCTCAGAATTCCGTATCGCAGGTAAGCGGAAAGACTGGCTACATGCTTTACGCCCGGATTTTCTGTCGATGTGATCCGGTATCTGTCAGGGGCGGGGCGTGAGTGTGGCTCTGCCTGTCAGAGATATAAATACAAACGGTTGGATAGATAAGGGAAGGATCAATAGGACAGGACCAGCAGTCTTAACCAATAGAAATATCTGGTTATTTCCTCTATTGCGGAGTCCTGTAATGAAGTTGTTGAAATTCGGTATGGCGGCGCTGATCGCAACCACGACCCTGACGACAATGCCCCACGCTGCTCATGCAGACGGCATCGAAAACCCCAATGAGTTTTACTGGCCGACAAGGCTGAGCCTTGCACCTTTGCGTCTGCATGGGGTCGAATCAAATCCCTACGGACCGGATTTCAATTACACACATGATTTCCGCAAGCTCGATCTGGATGCCGTCAAGGCGGATATCCGCAAGACCCTGACGCAGTCCCAGCCCTGGTGGCCTGCCGATTACGGCACCTATGCACCGTTTTTCGTGCGCATGGCCTGGCACGCAGCAGGCACCTATCGCGCCATGGACGGTCGTGGCGGTGAGGAAGGCGGTGAGCAGCGTTTCGAGCAGCTGAACAGCTGGCCCGATAATGCCAGCCTCGACAAGGCGCGTCGCCTGCTCTGGCCAGTGAAGAAGAAATATGGTCGCGACCTTTCATGGGGCGATCTGATGGTGCTGACCGGCAATGTCGCGCTGGAATCCATGGGATTCAAGACCATCGGTTTTGCCGGTGGACGCGCCGATGACTGGGAAAGCGAGCTGGTCTATTGGGGCCCCGGCACCCAGTTCATGAGCTCGAACGTCGACTCACAGATCAAGAAGTCGAGCCTCGAGCCGGGCGGCCATCTGCCCAAACCGCTGGCTTCGACCACAAAGGGGCTGATCTATGTGAACCCCGAAGGCCCGAATGGCGTGCCTGACCCGGCTGCCTCGGCCAGAATGATCCGTCTGGCTTTCGGTCGCATGGCCATGAATGATGAAGAGACTGTGGCACTGATCGCTGGCGGCCACACCTTCGGCAAGGCGCATGGTGCGGCCTCTCCCGCCAAATGCGTGGGACCGGCGCCTGCAGCGGCACCTGTCGAACAGCAGGGGCTTGGCTGGGCCAATCACTGCGTGCAGGGCAAGCTGAAGGCAACCGATGCCATCACCAGTGGGCTCGAAGGGGCATGGTCGGCCGATCCGATCCATTTCACTTCGCAATATCTGGATAATCTTCTGGGTCACGAATGGGTGCAGACCAAGAGCCCGGCCGGTGCCACACAGTGGATCCCCAAGGACGCGGAAAATATCGTGCCCGATGCCAGCGACCCGAACAAGCTGCATCCGCTCATGATGTTCACGACCGATATCGCGCTGCGTACCGATCCGTCCTATCGCGCCATTATCACGCGCTGGGCCGCTCATCCCGAGCAGTTTGCCGATGCCTTCGCTCATGCCTGGTTCAAGCTGACCCATCGCGATATGGGGCCGAAATCGCGTTATTTCGGTAACGAGGTTCCTGCAGCCGATTTCCTGTGGCAGGACCCGCTTCCCGCGGCTCAGGGCGCCATGATCAATGCGGCCGATATCCGCGACCTCAAGAAGGCGATTGCCGCTTCAGGCCTGACCGAACGTGAGATGATCAAGACGGCCTGGGCTTCTGCGGCATCGTTCCGTGACTCCGATCATCGTGGTGGTGCGAATGGGGCCCGTATCCGTCTTGCTCCCGAGAATGACTGGGCTGTGAACGATCCGGCCGAACTGCGCACTGTGCTCCCGAAGCTCGAAGCCGTGCAGCAGCGCTTCAACAGTGCCAATCATCATGGACGCAAGGTCTCGCTGGCCGATGTGATCGTGCTGGCGGGTAATGTAGGTGTCGAGCAGGCGGCCAGAAAGGCGGGTACGACGCTCGATCTGCCCTTCGCGCCGGGACGTGTGGATGCCGGTCCGGAACAGACGGACAAGCAGAGTTTTGCCCTTCTGGACCTGAGTGCGGATGCATTCCGCAATTACTACCGCACCGAGCCGGACCAGAAATCACCCACGCAGATGCTTGTCGATCGTGCCAGCAATCTGGATCTGACGATCCCGGAAATGACAGTTCTGCTGGGCGGCCTGCGTGTGCTGGATGTCAACACGGCACATTCTGCACAGGGTGTGCTGACCGCCCGTCCGGGTACGTTGAGCAATGACTTCTTCGTCAATCTGCTCGACATGTCGACACGTTGGGAAAAATCGTCTCAGCCGGGCGTGTATGACGGGTTTGATCGCGAAACGAACCAGCAGCGCTGGACGGCCTCTGCTGTCGATCTGATTTTCGGCGCAAATGCCGAGCTGCGTGCCGTGGTCGAGGTTTATGCCTCTGACGATGCCAAGGCGAAATTCGTTCATGATTTTGCCAATGCATGGACCAAGGTCATGACGCTCGACCGGTTCGATCTGCGTCGCAACTGAGGCGCGCGTAACGGGCCTGTCTGCTCCCCGCGACAGGCAGGTCCGTGATTTTACACCTCCGATATCAGGGAGACCGATGTCATGATTCCAATATTTCCCGCTTTAGCGATACGCATGCGTCCGATCGTCTCAGCCCTGTCTTTAGGGGTGATGGGCGTTGTTGCGCCCTGTCTGGCAGTCCATGCCGAGGCGGCGACTGTCGAGGTCAGAATGCTCAGCCACGCACCATCCGGCGGTCGTGGCTTCGATCCTGCAATCGTGCATGTTCATGCAGGCGATACGGTGCATTTCGTGGCGGCAGACCCCGGCCATAATGTGCAGTCCATTGCCGGTATGGAGCCTGAAGGCGCAGCGCCGTTCAGTGGTCCCATGGGGCACGATCTGAGCGTCACGTTCAGCAAGCCAGGTCTGTACGGGTATAAGTGCCTGCCTCATTACTGGATGGGAATGGTGGGACTTGTGGTAGTCGACAAGCCTGTCAATGAGCAGGCAGCGAAGGCTGTGTCGCAGCCCGGTGCGGCTGGCATACGGTTCAAACAGCTTTTCGAAACGCTCGACCACGGCTGAGCCGATGCCCGTCAGCTCCAATAAAAATGTGGGATCGCCCCTGGTCACGGGACAAGGGCGTTATACATCAGTGGCAATCGTGCTGCACTGGTGCCTCGCCCTTGTGCTGATCGCCCAGATCGGGCTCGGTTTTGCCATGGACCGGGCAGGGTTGCCCGACGCACTTGCTTTCACTGTTTTCCAGATCCATCGCGCGCTGGGTGTTCTGATCCTGCTTCTGGTGATGATGCGTATTGGCTGGCGTTTCACTCATCGCCCACCGGCTTTTCCTGTTGTCGGAAACGCTTTCGAAATGCGTCTCGCCCATGGGGTGCATGGACTTTTATATGGTTTGCAGGTGCTTGCACCGCTTTCTGGCTGGGCACTCGCTTCTGCCTCGACCCTGGAAATTCCCCTCTCGTTTTTCGGGTGGTTCGATTGGCCCCTGTTGCCAATTGCGCCGACCGACAATCACGAAGCCCTGTTTCGCTCACTGCACCACATAATCGTCTGGAGTTTTGCCGGGCTCATCGTTCTTCATAGTGCAGCGGCGGTCTACCACGCGCTTGTCAGGCATGATGGTGTCTTAAGGCGTATGCTTCTTTCCTGATGGTATCTTCGTGCGCTGGATCTATTTGTATTTGTAAAATGACATTTTGTTGTAAATGGTGAATATTTATGGAGTGATACGGTGAAATTTTTATAAACGGATATTTCTCATATCTGTTTTTTTATATCCAGAACCATCCTTTCTGATTTCTGGATGGCACGATGAAACGTTCGTTTCTGTTCGCTGCGGCGCTGATCATGTGCGGTAGCCCCCATGCGCAGGCTGATTCACATAGAAAAAAAACTGCGCCTCGCGCAGTCATGGCCTCGCAGGAGGAGCAGGTGAAAGTTTCTGGCCGTCATCGTGAAGGCGGTGGTGGAATGATGGTCAAACACCTCACGCCAAAAACAATCAGCACACTGACTGCCGATTACATCGAAAAACAGTCGCCCATGTCCACGCCAACGGGTCTGATTGCCAATCTGCCGGGGGTGGTCGGGTCGAGTCAGGGGCCGCTGACAGCGTCTTTCGAATCCTTCCACATACGCGGTCTGGACCGGACGGAAATCGGGGTGACCTATGAGGGCATACCGGCCGCCAATCCGTTTACCTACAGTGTTTACACGCCATCGATGGTCGATACCGAAAACATGGGATCGATTTCGGTCATGCAGGGTTCGGCAGACGTCAACGCTCCCGTCTACAACGCGGTCGGGGCGCAACTCTCGATGACATTACGCAAGCCTGCCACCCATCAGAACCTGTTCGTACAGGCATCTGGCGGGACACATAGCCTGAACAAGGAATTCGTTCGTTACGACACCGGTGAGATCGGTCATAGCGGGGTTTATGGCTTTGCTTCCGGGTCCTATTCGAGCGGCAATCTCTGGCGCGGACCCGGATCGGTCAGCCGCTGGCACGTGGATGCCGCCCTGACCAAAAGCTGGAATACCCATAGCGATTCCGAAGCAATATTCGGCTACACCAAGTCCGATCAGACGGCATGGCTTTACCCGACCCTCGGCCAATGGCGCACTTATGGTGTGGGATACAATACCACGAAAGATCCGAGCTCGCCGGGCTTTTATGAAATCAACAAGCGCAATACCGGTACGGTTTTTGGCGCGCTCAAGAACCATTTCGGCTTCGATCATGGGCTGTCGCTCGATGCCACAGCCTATGGGGTCGAATTCAACGGCCCCTATTTCTGGGGCGCCAATGTACCGGTTTCGGGCGGCTATATCGGCACACAGCGCTACGATCACCTCGATGGCTACGCGCCGTCGAGTGCGTCGCTCAGAACGGCCGTACATCAGCCCTGGTTTACCCTGTCATCGGGGCTGAATCTGGTGGGAAGCTGGAAGCGCTCCTTCAATACGCTGAGCGTTTCCTACTGGTATTCCTACGCGAATGAATCCTCGAACCAGCGCTATTATCCGATCAATGCCCAGGGGCAGTGGACGCGCTCAACCGGCTATCTCACCGCGTTTGGCGGTATGCCGATCAATGAGGACCCTGAGAACGCCCTGCAACAGGCCAACACACTGGCGATCAATGACAAGGTGAGCCTCCTGAACGATCGTCTTGTGCTTGAGGCAGGGCTCAAAACGGCCATGTTCAACCGGCAGTACACCATGGATCTGCCCGGTGCCACGCCCTATAAATCCGTGCGCAATGCGTTCATACCGGCCCCGCAATTTCTGGCGAGCTACCGGTTCGATAATGCCAGTCAGATCTATGTCAATGGAACGACAGGTTATCGTATGCCGAGCAGCCTGAACTCACAGGTTTCGATGTACAGCCATCTGAATGGACAGCCCACTTCCACGCCGCTCGATCCCTATGAGCCGGAATACATGATCGGCGAGGAAATCGGTTACCGTTACAGCGGCGCGATGATGGCGAATATCGCCTATTTTCACTACAATATGACTCATCATCAGATCACGAGTGCAACCTATCAGCCTGGATCGACCAATATCGTGGCGCAGGTGATCGATGCTGGCGGCCAGGAAGCCAATGGCGTGCAGCTCGAACTTGCGACTCATCCCTGGCACCATCTGAGCGCCTACGCGTCGGGCCAGTACATGATGACGCGTATTAGCAATAATATCGCCTATCAGGGGGATTATCTGCCCACCAAAGGCAAGCAGGAACCCGGCGCCCCCAGATTCCTTGCGACGATGGGGCTGAGTTATGACGACGGGACCAATTTCGGGACCTTCAACCTGCGCTATTCGGATGCGCAATATGCCACGTTGATGAACGATCAGAGCATCCCGTCCTACATGACGGCCGATATTTCACTGGGTCGCACCTTGCCGAAATTCGGGCATGTCTCGCCTAAAATCATGCTGAATCTGATCAATATATCGGACCAGCATTATCTGTCCGGCATCTATGGCTACACTGCGGCTGCCGCCTCGCAACGTGGTGTGTATGGCGGGGCGCTGACAGGCTCGCAGCCGACCTACGATATCGGTTCGGGTTTTGCAGCAGTGGTCAGTCTGTCGGGCAACTACAACTGATCATCATCCAACTGACCCTATTAGGCAGATAAATCGTAGCGGGGTGGTGTCGGTGCCCCATCTGCTTCACGCTGCACGGTATCTGAGTCACCTATGGTCATGCGCCTCTATCCAGTCGGTCACAGCCTTAAGAGCGCTCGGGTCGATATCGTTCTCAATCAGGGCATATTCGCCCGGATCGCCCGACCCGGCTTTCTGAAGCAGATGGTTCAGATCCGGCAATTCGATAATGCGTGCCTGGCTGTTATGTGCCAGAGCCCTTTTCAGAGCGGGCAGGTTGAGTTCGGGCGGCACCTGCCGGTCCTTGCTCCCCATAGTCGCCAGAACAGGACAGTCTACCTTCGACAGGACCGAAGCCGGATCGTAGCGGTCGTAAAAGCGTATGGCGGGCAAGGTCAGGCCGTGCAGACTGTCCGGCAGGCCGGATTGTGTTCTGTTGAGGCGATTCCATGCAGCACTCGCGGCCTGCTCGGCTGCCTTCTGGGATTGCTGCGGTGTCATGGCATTGAGCACCGTCTCAACCAATAGGTCGCTCTGATGAGACACGGTTTCGGGAACATGCTGTCTGGCAGCGCTCCAGTGTCTTTGCGCCAGCATGGTCTGGCGTCCCGGTACCGCAGGGGCTTCGAGCAGCACAATAAAGCTGATCTGTCTGTCATGGGCTGCAATCATCGCAGCAATGACACCACCTTCGCTATGGCCCATCAATCCGATCCGTTTCGGATCGATATCCTGACGCTGGCGCATGAAGCGTAATGCAGCCTCGATATCAGTGGCAAAATCAGCGGTAGTGGCTTGAGCAACAGGACCGGTCGATCTGCCCCTCTGCCTGTCGTCCAGACGCAGGACGGCAATGCCCCGTCGTGTGAGCGTGTCGGCCCATAGCAGGAAAGGCCTGTGTCCTGCGATCGTCTCGTCACGGTCCTGCAATCCAGACCCGGTGATCAGAATGACGGCCGGGAAAGGCCCTTTGCCTTCGGGCACGGTCAGTGTGCCGGCGAGATGGGACGGGCCGGAAGGATTATCGAAAGCGACGTCTTCGCTGCGATAGGGGAAAGGGGGGTGCGGTGTCTGGGGCCGCGCCGGTGTCGCACGCACAGGAGCCATCGTCATAACGGTTGCTCTGGTCATGCGCAGGGGAAAGGAGGATGACCCCTGTGACCATGTCCCCGCAAGAACATTGCCCTGTTCGCTCAGGGTGCCAACATAGCGGGCGAAAAGTGCGGGCAGCTCAAGAGTGAGTGTTTGCCCTTTCAGCGTGGTACGTTGAACGGGCAGACCAAAAGCAGACTGCGCGGGGCTATCGAGTGTGGCGGACCATTCGCCCTGTGGAGCACCAGCCCGCGACGAGAGGTGCAGCACAAGCGGGAGGGACTGTCCCTGGGGTAAGGCAAGAATGCCCTGCCAGTCGCCAGTTGGCGTAGGGGCCGCCGCAAGGGCTGTGCCCATGCCGCAGAGCGTTAGAAGAAGTCTTGCCAGCACCATGACCTGCATACTCCGTGTCCAGACCCGGCCAATGGCGAAGCCCGCCGGTACAGGTCACATCATGGAGCGAGCGTGGCTCGATGTAACGCGTTTTACGACGGGGCTGAGGTGCGTCACGGGGTTATGAAGACAAAGCCATCGTGACAGCGGGACAGGAAGCGAGGGCAGGGGCAGAGGTGTACAGAGTCAGCACTTGATGCCTGATATCGAACGAGCTGAGTCCTCCCCGGTCAGAGGAGCATGACCGGGGAGGGAAAAGACTTCAGGCGTCGAACAGGGCCGAGATGGCACTCTGGGCGTCTTTCTGGATCTGCTTCAGGTGATCCTCGCTGACGAAGCTCTCTGCATAGATCTTGTAGACATCCTCCGTGCCGGAGGGGCGGGCAGCGAACCAGCCATTTTCTGTCGTGACCTTGAGACCGCCGATCGGCGCATCGTTACCGGGGGCGCGCGTCAGTTTGGCCAGAACCTCGTCACCGGCCAGATGAGTCACGGGCAGCTGTTCTGGCGTCAGCTTCGAAAGAATGGCCTTCTGGGCGGCGTTCGCTGCGGCATCGATGCGCTGATAGAACGGCGCACCCAGCTCTGCCGTCAGAGCCTTGTAATGCTCGGACGGCGTCTTGCCGGTAACCGCCGTGATTTCGGCTGCCAGCAGCCCGAGAATGAGCCCGTCCTTGTCGGTAGACCAGACGCTGCCATCGCGACGAAGGAACGACGCACCGGCGCTCTCCTCACCACCGAAACCGAGCGTGCCGTTATAGAGCCCGTCCACAAACCATTTGAAACCGACCGGAACCTCGACCACCTTGCGGCCGATCTTGGTGGCCACGCGGTCGATCAGAGCCGAGCTGACCAGCGTCTTGCCAATACCGGCATCCTGGCTCCAGCCGGGGCGGTTGTTGAACAGATACCAGATGGCGACGGCCAGATAATGGTTCGGGTTCATCAGCCCGTCAGGGCGCGAGACGATGCCATGACGATCGGCGTCCGTGTCGGTCGCAAACGCCACATCGAACTGTGAGCCCATGCCGATCAGACGGGCCATTGCGTAGGGGGATGAGCAGTCCATGCGGATCTGCCCATCCCAGTCAGCCGTCATGAAGCCGAAGGTCGGATCGAGTTCCGAACTGACGATCGTGGCCTTGAGGTCATAGCGCTTGATGATGGCCGGCCAGTAATCCAGTGCCGCCCCACCCAGCGGGTCGATGCCGATACGGATGGTGGAATTGCGGATGGCCTCCATGTCGATCACGGAACCCAGATCATCCACATAAGGCGTGATGAAATCATGGCCGCGCACACAATCGGCCTTGCGGGCCTCCTCATAGGGCAGGCGGTTCACATCCTTGAGCCCTGCGGTCAGGAAGGCATTGGCCTGATCCTGGATCACCTTGGTGATGTCGGTGTCGGCAGGGCCACCATGGGGAGGATTGTACTTGAAGCCACCATCGATGGGCGGATTATGCGAGGGCGTGATGACCACGCCATCGGCCAGACCTTCGGTGCGTCCCTGGTTGTACGTCAGAATGGCATGCGAGACGACAGGCGTGGGGGTAAAGCGGCTGTTGCAGTCGATGCGGACTTCCACACCGTGCGCGGCAAAGACCTCGATGGCAGAACGCTGCGCAGGGTCGGAAAGGGCATGAGAGTCGATGCCGATGAAAAGCGGCCCCGTAATGCCCTTCTCCTTGCGATAGCGGCAGATCGCTTCGGCAATGGCGAGAATATGGTTCTCGTTGAAACTGGTATGAAGCGATGACCCACGATGACCCGATGTGCCGAACGACACGCGCTGCGCGGCAATGGCCGGATCAGGCTTGCGGTTGTAGTAAGCCCCGATAAGCGCCGGAATATCGGCGAGGGCGGAGGGGTCCAGCGTCTTGCCGGCGAGAGGGCTGACAGCAGTCATGGGTATTCGGGTCCTTGATCTTGCGGGCGGTTTTCAACCTTTTGAGGTGACACTGCCCAATGGCACTGAGTCAATGCGGCGGAACACACGCATAGGCACATCACATGGCCGTTATGAGGCAGGAGCGACACGCAGCGGGCAACAAAACCTGCTGACAATAACTTGATACAAAACTGATCCTGTCCGGATTGCGATGCGAAACGTTCCTGCCCAGGCAACAGGAACGATAACGCTCACAGGACATTATGATGGAACTCAAGATGCCGCTCGCCCGCAGAGGGTTTCTGACCACGGCGCTGGGTGGCGCAGTCTGCGCCGCCCTTCCGGCCCGTGCCGCCTCGGATGCCACGGCAACCCCGCCAAGCGTGATCAGTCAGCCACCACGCCAATGGGGGGCAGCGGCAGGACCGGCCTATTTCCCTGACCCGGATGTGATCGCGCTCGATCCGTCTTTCGGCAATCTGACCTATTTTGCTGCCCCCATACGGCGCATCTATGACAAGGGCGACTGGACCGAAGGCCCTGCATGGAGCAGCGAAGGGCGCTATCTGGTTTTCAGCGATGTCGTTCAGTCCAGGGCGCTGCGCTATATCTGGGAGACGGGTGAGGTCACCGAGTTTCGGCCTGACAGCTATGCTGCCAACGGGAACTGTTTCGATTTCCAAGGTCGACTGATTACCTGCGAGGATTTCTTCCGTCGTGTCGTGCGCTTCGAACACGATGGCAGCGTGACCGTGCTTGCCGATAAATTCGAGGGCAAGGGGCTGAATTCGCCCAACGATGTCGTGCCGCATCCCGATGGCAGCATCTGGTTTACCGATCCGGGCTATGGCACCAATATTTCGGAAGGCCATGCCGATGAGCCGGGTGGTCCCACCAATCCCGATGGCAAGATCAAATGGAAAATCGGTCGTGAGCTGATCGGTGAGATCGGGGGCGTCCGACGTCAGCAGGATCACGTGTTCCGTCTTGCGCCTGACGGCACGCTCAAGGCCGTGCTGATGGAAAAAGATGTGACCTGCCCGAACGGTCTGGCTTTCTCTCCTGATTTCAAAAAGCTCTATATCGCCTCAACTCCTGCGGCTCCGGGACAGAAAAAGGGTGGCGATCAGGCTATCCATGTTTTCGATGTGCAAGGTGACAGCCTGACCAACGGGCGCGTCTTTGCCGATATGCGTTTCCATGGTGCGCAGATGAATCCCGATGGGTTCCGGGCGGACGTGTTCGGCAATCTGTGGTGCGGCGTCACGGGACCGCTCGGTCTGTGCGGCGTGTTCGTGTTCAGCCCGCAAGGTGTGCTGCTTGGGCGTATACGTCTGCCACAGGGATGTTCGAACCTGACCTTCGCTGGACCGAAGCGCGACCATATCGTCATGTGCGCCGGGAGTGCTCTGTATATGCTCCAGGTGGGCGTGCAGGGCGCTGCATCTTCCTGATATCTGTCGTTTTGCCCTGGTGATTGTTATAATCGTCAGGGCAAAATGTCCGCATGCATGGATGAGGCATTGAGGGTGATGGAATGTAGGTGAATGAAGGCCTCTTGCAGAAGAGTCTAATGGCTATCTTGATGGTTTATTTCAATTTTTTCATATGCAATATTAAATTAATACATCGCTCAGACTGCAAGACAAAAATATATACAATGTCTATATATTATATACACAAACAATACGGCGAATAAGTGCACCTAGCGTGACAAGTGCATTGTATCGTTATATAAAGACTTATTGCGTATAGTTTTGTGTTTGTTACAGGGCAAGCTGCTGTTTGTGTCTCGATAGTTCCCTTTGAGGAGACATGCGGGGCACCCGGATCGTGACGGATGTCACGGCTATTGCTGTATCGACAAACTTTCGTGCCTGTCAGGCGCTCACTCCTAATGGCTCATCGCGGGTGTTTGGATATCAAAAATAATGAGATCTCCTCTTGGATCGATTCATCTGTCTGACACAAAGCTATAACTCTCGAAGCGACAAATACAAGGAAGATAAATGTCGAGCATTATGGAGGAAATGTCTAACCTTAATCCGTGGTTTGCAAGTATAAATGAAGAGACGCGATCTTTTATTTGTGAAAATGCGCGACTGATTCATGTCGGTAAGGGAGAGGCTCTTTTCAGAAGCGGTGAGACGATACCCTATGTTGCCATGATCCGTACGGGTGCTTTATGGGCCGAACGCGCCTCTCCCGAGGGACGTAACTATGTTCAGGCCGTGATGGGGCCAGGGTTTTTCGGGCATTTCGAATGGGTGTTCGGCAATTCCAAGTCGCGTTACGACGTGAGAGCGGTGGTCGATACCGAGGTATTCGTTATTCCTGCGCCTGTCATAAAGGAAGCCCTGAACACCAGCCGGCAGTTTACCGACAAGTACATGGAGCTGATGGCGACATCGCATTCCTTGCTTGAGGAATATTCGTTTGTGATTTCGGTCTATGACAAGACGCAAAGGCTGGCGTGGATATTGAGCATGATAGCCGATGGGCATCGTGGGCTGAGCCATCGCATTATCAACATTCCGGTCACGCAGCTGCAGATTGCCGAAAACATGGGGCTGACCCGTCAGACGATCAACAAGAGTATGCAGTACCTTGCAGAACAGGGCATCGTGCAGATCGGAAAATCGAACGTTACCATTCTCGATGTCGAAAGACTGAAGGATATCTGCCATTTCGATACCCTGAACTAGGGCGGGTATCGCGGTCCTGCGGCGCAGGGAATGGCTGTACGGGTCGTTCCCTGCCGGGTGTCGGGGGGCATCGCCGGAAAACCTGCCGGGGCAGTTCGCGTTGGATCGGCATCCAGTCAATGCGGAGAGTTTTCGATGCCAGTTCTAGATGCAGCACAATCCGGCCACTTTGCGATCGGTGGCGATCTCAATGTTGTCCGTCTCGGCTTCGGTGCCATGCGCATTACGGGCAAGGGTATATGGGGTGAGCCGGAGAACCGCGAGCAGGCCCTGGCCACGCTGCGTCATACACGCGATCTGGGTATTACCCTGATCGATACGGCAGATTCCTACGGGCCATTTGTGTCCGAGGATCTGATACGCGAAGCCCTCTTTCCTTATGACGGGCAGGTAATTGCGACAAAAGGCGGCCTGACGCGCCATGGCCCCGATATCTGGCGTCCGGTCGGCAACCCTGACTATCTGCGTCAGTGTGTGCTCATGTCGTTGCGCCGTCTCGGTCTGGAGCGGATCGATCTGTGGCAGCTCCATCGTGTCGGTCCGGACTGCGTACCCGAAACGCAGTTCGAAGCCATTGCAGCCCTGCGCGAAGAAGGACTGATACGTCACGTTGGTCTGTCTGAAGTCGACGTTTCGATGATTGAGCGTGCAAGCGCGTTTTTCCCTGTTGCGACGGTGCAGAACCGCTTCAATCTGGTCGATCGCAAGTCGGAGGACGTGCTTGATTACTGTACCGCGCACAAGATCGGTTTCATGCCCTGGGCACCGCTCGCGGCAGGCTCTCTGGCGCGTCCCGGTACAGTGCTCGATGCCATCGCCAAGGATCGTGAAGCATCGCCCGGTCAGATCGCTCTCGCATGGCTGCTGCATCGCTCTCCGGTCATGTTGCCCATTCCCGGAACGGGCAGCCCGGCGCATCTGGATGACAACGTCCGGGCTGCGTCCATACGTCTGAGTGACGAAGAATTTGCAGCCCTCGATAAGCAGGGGCGTGAAGCGTGGAAAAGTTCCGAAAAATAAGGCCTTTCGTGCCATGATTGGAGGGGGCGACGAGGTCGCGGGAGAATGCTAGAACGCTTGCCATGATCCACGCTTCCACCGCCCTTTCCTCCCGAGAGTTCCCCCTGATCTGGTTCTCTACCGCCTTTGGCGGCGGGGGCGGTGGGCGCAGGCCGATGGGTGGCCAGCGTGGCCCCGAAGGGGGCGGTCAGCCACCGCGCGGGCCCCGTTATCGCCGCTGGCGTCAGGGACTGGCCGTTGCGGCCGGGATCGTTCTTGTGGGTACTGCGGGAGCCGGTCTTTTCGTCTGGCATCAATACGAGAAAATTGCTTCCGATTTACCCAGCGTCGATACGCTCAAGACCTATCAGCCTCCGACAGTCAGCCGTATCTATACGTCCGATGATCGTATCATGGCTGAACTTGCGGCCGAGCGTCGCATCTACATGCCGATCAACGCCATTCCCGATCGCGTGAAAAATGCCTTCATCGCGCCCGAGGATCAGAATTTCTATACCCATGCCGGTCTGGACCCGCTGGCGATCATACGCGCCGAGCTGACCAATCTGACCCACCGCAGCAAGCGTGCCCTCGGTGCCTCGACCATCACCCAGCAGGTGGCGCGCAACATGCTGCTTAACAGCAATGTGCGTACGCTCGAACGCAAGGAAAAAGAGGCCCTCCTTGCCTTGCGTATCGAGCAGACGCTGAGCAAGGACAAGATTCTCGAAATCTATCTGAACGGCATCTATCTGGGGAATGGCGCCTATGGCGTTGCCGCTGCCGCGCAGACCTATTTCAACAAGCCGCTGGACCAGCTGACCGATGCCGAGGCTGCTTTCCTCGGGGCGCTGCCGAAATCTCCGGCCAATTACAATCCCTACCGCCATCCCGAGCGCGCCATCGAGCGACGCAACTGGGTGCTGGATCGTATGGCCGATATCCACGCTATCACGCGTGAGGCGGCGGCTGAGGGGCAGAAAGAACCGCTGATCCCGCACGATGCCGTGCGTTTCGGCCCCCTGCCCAATGCGGAATGGTTCGGTAGCGAGGTGCGCCGTCAGCTGATCGAGCGTTACGGACCCGATCGCGCCATGCAAGGCGGTCTGGAAGTGCACACCAGTCTAGACCGCAAGTTGCAGGATGCTGCGACGCAAAGCCTGCGTCAGGGGCTTCTTGACTACGATCGTGCGCATAGCCGCTGGCGCGGTCCGGTGACGAAGTTGCACGATGCGGTGGCTGGCGGAACCTGGGCCGAGGCGCTCAAGGACGTTACGCCGCCTGCGGGGATGATCGACCAATGGCGTCTTGCGGTCGTGCTGTCGCCCGCTCAGGGGCGCGTGGGCTGGCTGTCGCATGGCACGCCGCAGGAAGGGCAGGTGCTTCCCAAGGATCTCGGCTGGATGCGCAGTGCGGGCGCATTGGCTGCGGGCGATGTCATCATGATCGAACCGCAGGCTGAATCGGGGCGTGTCGCCGTAAGGCAGGTGCCCAAGGTCGAGGGTGCGCTGGTCAGTCTCGATGCCCGTACCGGGCGGGTTCTGGCCATGGTCGGCGGCTGGTCGTTCAAGGAATCGCAATTCAACCGCGCGACGCAGGCCCTGCGTCAGCCCGGTTCGTCATTCAAGCCGTTCGTCTATCTCGATGCCATGGAGCAGGGCATACCGCCTTCCGAGAAGTTCGACGATGCTCCCGTTTCCTATGGAGACTGGCATCCGAAGAACTACGAGGAGGATAACTGGGGCCCGACAACGCTGCATGATGCGCTGCGTGAAAGCCGCAATCTCGTCACTATTCGTCTGGCTGCTCATCTGGGCATGAAATCCGTCGCGGATATGGCCATCTCCATAGGTCTGGTCGACCAGATGCCTCATGTGCTGCCGGCAGCACTGGGCGCTGTGGAAACCACCGTCCTGCGGGAGGCGGGGGCTTATGCCACGATTGCGTCGGGCGGGAAGCTCGTCACGCCTTCGCTGATCGATGCAGTTCTGGACCGTGATGGCAGTGTGCTGTGGAAGCCTGAAGGTATTGCGCTCAGCACAACAATGCAGGCTCCCAACCAGACGGCTGTTGTCGCACCGGCCATGCCGGCTCCTGCCAGTCCGGCCGATGCTTCAGCCTCTGCACAGTCTGCGGCCGCTCCTGCGCCCGCAAACCCCACAACGCCGGTGGCGGGTGGCGTCGAAGTGCCTGCTCTGCAGGATAACCGTCGTCAGGTCGCCAGTGCAGCCAGCGCCTATCAGATTACAGCCATGATGCAGGACGTGATCAAGCGTGGTACGGGTTCGATAGCAGGGCAGGGCATTACGCGCGAGATTGCCGGCAAGACCGGCACGAGCCAGGACTTCCGCGATGCATGGTTTGCCGGGTTCTCGCCCGATATCGTGACAGTGGTCTGGATCGGGTTCGATACGCCGCAATCGCTCGGCAAGAGCGAAACGGGCGGCCGTATTGCAGGCCCGATATGGAACCGCTTCATGAAGGTCGCGCTCGAAGGCCGACCCGAGCTGCATTTCCGCGTTCCTGAAGGCGTGACGCTCGCGCGCTACGACACGGGGCGCCTGATGGCGGTTGATGGGTTCAAGGCCGATCAGGTGCCGGGCATGAGTATTGCGCTGCATGGCTTCGGCGCTGGTACCGAAGCCCTGACAGCGGCCGATACCGGAACCGACCTGTATGATACAGAGACCGACATGGCGGGCGCCTCGGCACAGGCCGGGCTGAACGAGCCGGGAAGCGAGAATTCCGGCGCCCCGAAAAAACAGCAGGCCCCCAATGCCCAGCCACAGGGTGACATCGGCATGGGCGGCCTTTATTGAGACCTATCCATCTTTCAGGAGCATGAATCATGTCGGCCGAAACCGAGGCCCTTTCGGAGCAGATCAAGCAGTCGGTGGCACTGCTGAGGAGGCATCTTTGACTGGGATGCTGCACAGACACGTCTCGCCGAACTCAATCATCGCGTAGAAGACCCCGATCTCTGGAACGATGCCGATGCCGCGCAGAAGCTGATGCGCGAGCGTACGCTGCTGGCCACGCAGATCGAGGGAGTCGAGAAGATCGAGCAGGATACTGCCGATATGCTCGAACTTGTCGAACTGGCTGAGGACGAACAGGACCAGGATACGGTCGCCGAGGCAGTTGCCACGCTGCGCAAGCTGGCCGAACAGGCCAATGCACGCCAGATCGAGAGCCTGCTTTCGGGCGAAGCAGACAGCAATGACTGCTATATCGAGGTGAATGCAGGCGCTGGCGGTACGGAGGCTCAGGACTGGGCCGAAATGCTGCTGCGCATGTACACACGCTGGGCTGAGCAGCGCGGTTACAAGGTGACCGTGATGGAAGTCAGCGAAGGCGAGCAGGCCGGGATCAAATCCGCCACGCTTCAGGTCACCGGGGCCAATGCCTATGGGTGGCTCAAGACCGAGGCCGGGGTGCATCGCCTGGTGCGCATTTCGCCTTTCGATGCGGCTGCGCGTCGTCAGACGTCCTTCGCTTCCGTATGGGTTTATCCTGTCGTGGACGATACGATCGAGATCGAGGTCAATGACAGCGACCTGAAGGTCGATACGTTCCGTGCCTCGGGTGCGGGCGGGCAGCACGTCAACAAGACCGATTCGGCGATTCGCATCACGCATATCCCGACCGGTATCGTCGTGGCGTGTCAGACCGACCGGTCCCAGCATCGCAACCGCGCAACCGCCATGCAGATGCTGAAAGCGCGTATGTACGAGGCCGAGCTGCAGAAGCGCGAGGCCGCTGCGGCGCAGACGGAAGCAGCCAAGACCGATATCGGCTGGGGACACCAGATTCGTTCATACGTTCTGGCGCCGTATCAATTGGTCAAGGACCTGCGTACCGGGGTGGAAAAAGGCAATCCCGATGCAGTGCTCGACGGCGCGCTGGACGACTTCATGTCCGCCGCACTGGCGCAACGCGTTGGCGCAACGCGTTCGGAGGCGAGTGCCTCAGCTCAATAAGGCATAGGGCTGCAACGGGGCTGAATCTCTTGCGCAGCAAGACTTTCAGCCCCTTTTTGCGCGTTTCACAAATATTACTCTTGCAGTGAATTAATGTTCCGTTTCACTGTGTCTTAAAGTGCCGTACCCTTGGTATGCAAAACCACGCAGGCCGGAAAACGGTACGGACGCAACGAAACTGACTTGACAGCAGTGCCTTACCTTTGCCCAATTTGCACGGGTGCCATGCGCTGGGAGCATGGTAAACATTTCGGGATGTGTCGGCCAGACTGACGCCTGACCG
The DNA here is from genome assembly GCA_907164665.1 of Colias nastes. Taxonomy (NCBI): domain Eukaryota; kingdom Metazoa; phylum Arthropoda; class Insecta; order Lepidoptera; family Pieridae; genus Colias; species Colias nastes. Next base: position 662 of record CAJQZM010042270.1, on the reverse strand, counting down.
AAACGCAAGTCGCATGGGGCGGTTGCGATAATATCAAGTCGGTCCGCCCCTCTCGCTGCGAGAGGTGTGGGGCACAGGACAGAGGGTTTGGAGTGACACAACCGATGAACTACGCCGAGCAGGAGCGACGCCCGACGAAGTACATCGTCGGCATCGCAATCGCTGTGCTTTTCCACATCGTTGTGATCTACGCCTTGATGAACGGGTTGGGTTCGAAAATCGTCGAACAGTTCCATCCCCCGATCAAGACAAAGATCATCACGGAGCCGAAGAAGCCGCCGCCGCCGCCGCCACCGCCGCCGCCGCCGCAGATGACGACGCCGCCGCCGCCGTACATACCGCCGCCGAAGATCCAGATTCAGCCGCCGCCACAGAAGCATGTGATCAAGCAGGTCACGCATGAGAAGCCGCCGGCACCTGTGCCGCCTGCGAATAATGCGCCGCCGGCACCTGCAGCTCCTGTCGGTCCGCCTGTGCCTGATCACTCGGCCGGCGCCTCGCCGATCAACGGTGCCCGTCCGGTCTTCCCTGAGGAGATGCTGGAAGAAAACCGTGAAGGCAGTGTCACTGTAGCCTGCGATATCGGTACCGACGGTCGTACATCGAACTGCCAGGTAACCAACTCGACGGGCGGACATGCCTTCGTCGAAGCGGCCATGGAG